>VZRQ01004617.1:501078-634477 GCA_013397975.1 Machaerirhynchus nigripectus
CCCACCGCCGCCCAGCGCGACGCCGCCGCTGGCGGCGGGCGGCGGCGGAGGAGCGGAGACGGGCAGGGTGAAGGGCAGGCAGCGGCGCTCGCCGGAGAGCGGTGGCAGCAGGAGGAGCAGCTCACCTGAGAGACGGAGCCCCAGCTCCCCGGTGTACAGAGGTAAAGCACCGGGAGAAAGCCGATCCTGCTTCCCTGCCCCGCGGGGGTGCTTGCGGGGCTGGGGCCGCCCAGCCTCCGGGCACCCTGGGCTCTGCTTCCCGCTGTCGGGCTGCGCCCTGCCTTCCCCCCGGGCCAGCGGGGGTGGGACACCGCGGGACTCCAGTCCGGACGGGAGGAGCCCCGCTGGAGCCTCTAGGGAGTGGGTCGGGGGGCGGGTGAACCCTAAACGCCCCCATCCCCGGGGCAGGTGTCGTGCCTGGGTTTTTGCCCTGCCAGGAAGCGAGGGGGAAAAGCGTCCCGCCGCCCTCCCCCCGGGTGGGGAGAGGCGACCCCTGAAATGTCATTCTTCTTCTCGGGCAAGGTGAGACTCCTGCTCAGGAAAAGCACTCCCGTGACCCCACCCGCGCCGGCCTCGGGAGGGGAGGGGAGGAGCGGGGGCGAGCCCGGGGGCCGCCGGCGGCCCCCCTCCCTGGGGGAGAAGCAGTCGGGGGCTCTGGCGGCGGTG
The DNA here is from genome assembly GCA_013397975.1 of Machaerirhynchus nigripectus. Lineage (NCBI taxonomy): Eukaryota > Metazoa > Chordata > Aves > Passeriformes > Dicruridae > Machaerirhynchus > Machaerirhynchus nigripectus. The sequence goes on from VZRQ01004617.1 coordinate 501,745, forward strand.
CTCCTGCCGCTTCTACCCTTGCGCTCGGGCTCTGGTAGCAGAGGTGTGTAATAGGGAAACGAGCCTAAAATTAACCCGCTTCTCTGTCTCCAGCTGTAACTATTTAGTAGGGATGATAATGGGTTAGATTTATATCTGGGGTGTCACAACCCAGTTCTGAAGTGTGTGTTAAAATCAAGCCTCAAACGCTCTTCCTTTCTGCAGAGCTCGGTTTCTTAAAAGACTTGGCATTTTTGTAAGATCATAGGTTAAAAGATCAGATGTTTTCAAGCACAGGTTCCAAAACAAGGAAATTCCCATATTGAGGTGCTTAAAAACAAGTCTTCTCCTTGTGGTGCTTAGTACTGAATGCTTGAGACTGTAAAAAACTCAAGCGAACAAAACCCACTACAAACCAACCCCAATAACCAAAATAGACCTGTAAAGTTTAAAATGTGAAATTGATTCCCAGCAAGTCCAACTTAACCTGCGTCAGGTTGTCTGTTAAATTATTGAATGTGTTAAAGTGGCAGTGGCCATCTTACCTCCCCCACTCCTTTCTGCCTTCCCCCATCACTTGAGCAGTTGAATGAATCCGACTAAATGCACTTTTTATGTTGTCCTGCTCTAGCTATCAGGTATCGCACGTCATCTTTCTGGGAATGCTTTCTGTTGTTCAATACCCCTTGCTTTTTCTGTCCCTTCCATGAGTCTTACTGTGTGTGATTTCTGTGGCAAACTGTGGTCTGTGTTGGGTGCCAGCATGTGTTGTAGCAGTGGAATCTTCCCTTCTTCCTTCTTCAGTTTTTATGTGTAGTAAACATTTGCTATCTGTAGTATTTGTAACTTGGGCAGATCTGTCATCAGAATCATCCTAGGTCAGGGACAGCATTTTACAAATGAGCAAAATGGCACTGCCAGTTACAAATGGAGTTAATTTGCCCTATGCATCTGCTTATGCAGATGACCTAACTGATTGTGCTATAATCTGACCAGAGAGACTTAGTAATGTATTTTTCGAAAAGACAGTCTATTTTCTGCAGAGGGTTTTGCATGCTTGAAAATGGACCTGAGCTTCTGTGGTTTTGATTCATTCAAGCTCTATTTAAAATTTTAAAGATCATATTTTTCTCACTGTAGCACTAAATGTAGATTTCCTCTTTGCCTCTTAAACCTTTGGAAAATGCTAATGGGAAACTAGGAAAAACCAAAAAATGTGTGTGTATGAGTAGTGATGGTGCTGGTGATGAGCAGTAAATTATTTAATTAAGGGAACCCGGAGGAAAACGTTGTAGTGGTGCAGTGTATAAAGCCTGCGTTTAAGGTGTATTGAAGAGGGAGGAACGTGGGCAGTAACCTGCAAGCAAGAAAAATACTGCAAAGCTGTGAAGTACTTCCTTAATGTGTACGAATTTTTTGTTGGAGGGGAAATTTTAATTTTAGAAAGTGGTTTCAGTCTTCTTCATCTGTGGGCTATTTTAGCCTTAATAAATCAGAGTATAAATTAGTACTGAATGACTTTTCTGTCATTAAACTTGTTTGAGCTTGCCTCCTGGTGAACCGCGTCAGCAGCGCACAGAGCTTGATTTGGTTTAATGAGTGCAGTGCATAAAATCATAAGCGGTCCGTCGAGAAACGCACCCTGTAATCTGTATGCACTGCAAAGAATTCGTTCCCCCTCCTCCAGGTCAAGCCAGCTGCTGCTGCAGAAGCTGACATCCTCTAGCAAATCCTGAATGAATGAATGAAAACAACGTGATCGCCCTAATAATGACCACAATTGCACACGTCAACAGCTTTATTTTACCGAAATACAGGCACCATTTTCTAGCGGGCGAGAGTAATAAGATACTCTATTTCTTCAGTCTTGAAAATGAAAAAAGGTTACCAAACCTCCCTTCTTCTGCCTCCCCTATCCCCCCCCAAACCTAGAACTGTTTTTACACAATTTGAAATACAGTTCCATGCCATGGGGCAGTATTTTGTCTTTGTTTCCCTGCTTGTTCTCAGTATTTTAGTACATGATGTGTGGACACTAAAAACATGTTTGTAGTCTATATGGTGATAATAGTATATAGAAAATTGATTGCTGAGCTGGAGGGCTACTGCAGTAATAATGGAGGACTTGAAAAAAATTTAAATGTTCCATTTTCAGACATGGACCATTTTGCTGTGGCTTGTTAAAACAATGCTGCTCCAGCTATTTATAGTTGTTATCAGTATGCAAGTCTTGGGGAAGTGCCTTGATTAAGTTTTTTTGTCAGTTTTTCAAAGCCATTTCCCACTGCTGTAAAATGTGAGCCTAGGCTCTAGATTTAATCCTGTTGTTTTTCTCACCAGTGCAGGAGATGTGTTTGTCTTTGGCTCTGCAGTCAGACTTGGATTGTTTCACGAATATGCTCGTTCTGGAGACTGCTTATGATTCTGATGGATAGATGTTATTCTCTTAAGATACCTGTCCCTTCACCACCTCCTTTCAGCCTTTTTCAATATAGATTTCTTGATCTGGCTATCCTACTAAGCCATTTTGTGTGGATATTTTAGCGATTTGCTAGAGGTTCTTTTATAAAGGAGATTTCTGTGAAAACACTCCAGCTTTGAGCCTCTACAGGTCAGAGCAACTACCATTGCAGGCACTGACATCACTACTACATGAATGAAAGCAGCATGGTCTGTTTTTTCTCTCATCATCATGTTTTCTACCCCTTCTCTCTAGTATACTGTAAATGTTTTTGTTCTGTAGCAGCACCCTGTGTTTTTAGGACTGAAACTTTCAATAATATGATATTTTCTTTTAAGCAAATTCGGGGATTTTTAGTTGTTAGGAAACCATCAATGCCAGTAGCAGTATTAGGTTAGTACTGTTACTGAATGGGTGAGGAATCGTGAATGTTATATATATATTTTTAAGGTGCTAAGAAAAAAGGGAAAAAGAGGGGAAAAACCTTCTAATACCGTAGGATAAATCTGCAATGTGCAAGCCAACACCTTTCCTCTTTCTTGAAATGTGTTTATTCCTTCCAGTAGGTATTTTTTATAGTGTGTGTTCATGTTTTGGAGAGCTGGCAGTGGAAAAAGTGTCTGGTTGAATGTAACAACACATGGTTTTCTTAGAGGGAGTATATCTGTTAGATCTCTGAGTGCATAAAAGTAATGTCAACAGAATCTGAAGCTGTGTGGTTTATGACAGAGGATGTTCCGGTAATAGTCCAAAGAAGCCAAACCCTTGGACATGTCAAATAAAACTTGCTACTTGCTTGTGGACACATCTTTTAAAGAAAAAAGCAAGTTGTTTTCTTTCTTGCCTTACCTGGATAAAATCATAAGTTTCTGCTGTTATGTAAAGTAGCTTGTATAAATATGAGAGCGGGTTTCCTGTTTAGTTTCTTTTTTTCACGATAGGTGAATATTTTGTATACAAGGAGGGTGTAAATGACTTCTGTATTATTCAGACGCCACACTGATCTCACTAAATGCTTTGATTTGTTTAGTGTTAACTCTGGTGGTACTGTAATACTATGCTTCATATTTTTCTTAACTTTCACTTGCACCTTTTACAGTACAAACTTTTTTCCATATAAAATTTTAAAGACAAATGTTAGTTTTAAGGACATATGAAAAATACTGTAATCAGTTTGGCTGTTAAATGTTCCCAATGACTTTTACTTCCCAAAATAACTCCTGAAGCATTGCCAGCATTAGTGAGGGAAAGGAATTACAAAAGATGCAAAACAACTGCATAACCCAGTTCTGCTGTAAGAAGTATATATATCTGCTTTTAGGCTAGTGGAGGGAGGAGTGGAGTAAAACAAACAATATTGTTGATCTCTAGACTTGTAAGGGATATCAGTATTAAAAAAACACCCAAAATTTGGACATCAAAAGGTGGAACTATTTTAACATCCTGGATTCAAGCCATCCAATATTTTGGCATCATAAGCATTTATACTAGAGATCAAGAAGATCTTTCCTTTATTTCTAACAAATGTAGGTAAGGAAGTAATTTTTGTGACGCTTCCTATTTCCTGATCCCTGAATAATAGCAGTATTCCCATAATTGTATGGTCAAAACAGTTTTGCTCCAGCTTTGTCCCTCTCTCTTCCCAAAATAGCTTTCATTGGAATATAATATGATGAAATAAAAGACCCTGGCTAAATTTGATCCAGTTGTCCTGAACTGAGAGGTTTTTGGTTATATGTTTTAACATGACTGTAAATGAGAATGGTATATTAGATGTCTTTAATAAATATGCTTTATAAAACAAATTAACTGAGTTTCTTTCAGGTATTAAACTACAGGAAAGAAAAATAGGAAGCTATTTTCTCCACTGAACTGGAATAGTACTGTAGCAAGGCATTAGCTATGAAAAAACCTCCCTACCCCATGGAAAAAACCCAACTTAAGTATATGTATATACCTGTTTTAAGTCACTACTTGACCTTTAATTCTTATTCTTTGGACATAAGCAGGTATTCGTGTGTTACAGATGGCCAAACTGAAGTTACTTGCCAACATCTGTGCATAGTAAAACAGTGGCAAGTACTGAAATCTGGTTTCTGAAATTCGTGGTTCCTGTGTTGTGTTGTTTTCTTTCCCATGGTGGTGAGGTGAATGGTGGTTCTTAAAATGCAGGGACAGTAGGTCAAGGGAGTGCATCTTAGAATCTTACAAAAAAGTCAGTGTTCACCAAGTTCAGACTGCTATATTGAAAAAATGCACAGTGGAAAGCCAGTTATTTTTAAAATGGGTTTTGTGCTACTACTCTTTATCATTATGAAAAAAAATAAAAATAACTCATGCAGTAATTCTGAAGTTTCAGTTCAGTCTAGACTTGAAAGCAGTAGTTGTAACAATGCAAAATGTGTTGGAAATAGAGTATATGCTCCTCAGTGTTTCAGTTTAAGTGCGTATCTGAAACACATTTTCAATGGGGCTTCACCAGTTGATTACATTATCTTCATCTGAAGAAGATAATAATTACTTTTAACCTGCAGTGAAAAATGAAAGTTCCTGTTTAAATCAGTTGGCACTTACTTCAGTAGAGAAAAGCGTTGCCAGCATTTGACAAAATAGGTAGTTCTTAATGGATTTCACATATGTTCATGGGGAGTTGTTAAAATGCTAGGGTTTAAACATCAACTAGCATTTTTTTAGTAAGTATCTTTTATTGATGAAAACTGACCATATATTAAAGATACATAACTGGAAAATTTTGCTTGAGAATTCGACTGTTAATGATCATCATCTTGCTTTAGTGTTAGTATTTAAATGCATGTTTATGTTAGTCTGCCTCCCATGTAAATGTGTAGTGCCTAAACAATGGCTTAAGGTGTTTTCAGGCAAGTAAAATAATACTTAACGACTCACCATTAGAAGGGATACATCACAGCAACTTGTCAGCCTGAGATTATGCCCTTTTCCTTTGTGTCACCATTCTTAAGGTTTGGGTAGTTGCAAAATGAAGAGCATTGGAGATAACAGTGAAGGAAAATGGGTACTTAATAATCTAATTCTGAGTAATAATTTTGAATTTGTATTTACTTCCCCAAAATTAGGTAGTCCTTCAGTTACGCTCCATTTTTTTTCCATCTGATCTGACTCTGAAGTTCATCACTACTATACAACTAGTTTTGAATTGGGAATTAAATGCTAAAGTGTAGAAATAGTACTGAAAGGGATCAGATTTCTGCAGTATGGATACCACACAGAGTATCATGATACAAGTGTGTAATAGCAATCCTTTGGAATGGTGAGTCAGGCTCCCTGGTTCTTACCTTTCTGAAGCTGAGATCACGTCCATGGAAGCCCTCATCCATGGTTGAAACTGAAAAACGTGGCCTCTCAGGGGCTCTTCCCTACTCTCCCAGCTTTGTCAGTCTGGGCTTAGGACCAGAACTCTTCTGTTACATGGCCCCCTTGGATTGTCTGGTGATAACTTTGCTCAGACAATGTCTCCTGTCAGTAGGACAGAGGAAGGCATGTAGCTCCTGGAAGTCTTGTCTTGGAAGTAAACGCAGCCAGGCCAAGTGGGGCCATGTGGGGGAGTGCCCTCAGCCTGCTCTCTCAGGCTTTGCAATACTGTCTCTGCCCTGGGTGTGTTCATTCCACTTCTCCTTTGGTTTGTGCGCTTCCTAGCTGCTGATTCGTGCCGAACTATTCACCCTGTTAGATGAGTTTTCTCTGACAGGGAGAAAAAGCACCCAGAAGGTGTATCTGCACTCAAGCAATAACAGTTTTCTGCACAAAAAAATTTGTAAATGCAGAATTAACCTAAACAGTTGGTGTTAGGTCAATGAAGATGGTTGTGATGGAAAGTTTTCATTTTTGGTAGTAGTAGATCTCTTAATTAACCTTCCATATTAGATATTGTTGCTTTGGAGATCATGTATACTTCCCAGTAGGTCTTAAAATGTTACAAGCTTCAGTTTCGAAACCTTAATGTAAGGTACTGGATTGGTTAGACCCCCTTGTTTAGGGTAGCATATGTCCCAACGATAAATGATGCCACTGATATTGGTGTTCATAAGGACTTAACTCACTGTTGCTAATGTCAGATTGAGGAGTAGCTGTTTGCAATTCATTCCTTTCTTGGAATCAGATACAAATGAATGATAACAACGTTGGTTCTTACATGCCATTTATTTTGCACAATCTGAAACTAGTTTTACCCAAACGACACATTCTGTTTCCTCTTTAGGAAGAGAGTGTCTCGTATTTTGCTTGTAAGAGTGGTAGATAGTAGTTTTGTCACGGTTTTTGAATAAAAAAATCCACTGTAGAATCTTTTCTTCTCAATCTGCTGTGAGATAGTCTAAACAAGAATAACAATTTAAGTGTCTCATTCCTTGAACAGTGCAAGTCACCTGTTTGAAGAAGGCTAGCTTCAGCCTCCTTTCCCATGCTCTTACCACCAGGCATTAAGCAGTGTTGTAGACATACTTCTGAATTTCAGGAATTAGCACTTAATTCTGACAGGTCATTGCAAGATGTCGTTCATACTTGAATTTGAAACTAATTTCTGTAGCTAAATTAATTTTAATATTATATACTAAGTATAAATCTGTCTTTTAGAAATGTTTTCTGTAACAGTAATTACTCAGTTGTGAACCGACTAAATGTATGGCAATATGGGTATTGTTATATTATGTGCCTTTTAATCTCAGGTGTTTTGGTGTATAGTGCCAATTCTGGAGTTCTGAAAGAAATAATTAGTAAAGGTTGGCTAGCTGGGTTACCTGGGTATCTACATTTTTTATAAGTCTTCATGGTTAGAGAAAAGCCCCAAACATTTTAATGCAAGTGCTTAGGCTGCAGTACCAAAAAAATTTCAAAACTAACAATTGCTTGACATTTGTCAGCATTTGGAGACCAAGCTATCATTTGGAAATAATGTGTTCTTACCAGGAAACAAGTTTTGGTTATTCAGTGTTCAGTTACTAGCTAATTCAGTTAATTGTAGTCTGCAGAAATTACCCTGTAAATACAAACCTCACTTCAAATTATGTCATGCAGTCAGCATTTGGCTATTAGGGGGCAAATTACCTAAGTGCAAATATAAATTCCCAGGTTTGTGAACATGTAGCTCTGGGGGATAAACAGTGCAGTTGCTTTTCGTAGATGAAGTGCTATACCCATGCTGGATCAGAAATGTTGCTGGATAAACCTTGAAAATTTTGCCCTGCGTTCCCATAACTCAGGCCACAGAGACACAGCATGGAGGAGCCAGCTCTACAAGAACAGTCAGTTTCTGTAGGTATTTAGCACGATCTCAGTACCACCCCTTCTGCACATCACAGCAGAGCTTCCTAGCCCGGTAGGACCAGAAGGTGTTGGTGATTATAGCTAGTATCAGAGTGGTGCTGTCTGTGCTCTGGAAAGGTTTGGCGAGTTCTCACACATGGAGTCAAATTCAGTGCTGAGTGTCAGCTAGTTGGTCTTTCTGGAATCTGGAGCCCTGGAATGTACATTATGAAAACCAAGTGGCTTTGCAACGTTGACTCTGTGAGTTAGGTGTTACACCTCCATATTCAGCATGTATTATTCTAAATCTTTGCTATATGTGATATCTTAACTTTCTGCTTTTCAAAACAATGAAGAGTTGAGTTGCTCACTGAACGTTAAACCTAGATTTACGCTGAGTGCCCCGGAACAGACTTTGACCAGTGTGACTCTAAAAATATCAGCTAACTGCTGAAGAATGCAGAACGAGACTTAGGTTTACACACTAGTTGGGAAGCTGCCAGGTTAAAGGAGAAGCTGTCTTCACAGAAGTAAATTTCTGTTCAAGGTCTTAAAATCTTCGTTCTTAACTGATAGCTGTGTTTGCTTAATTGTGGCAATTGATAGTGGAATACCACACTTCCTTTCTCTCATACTCTTGATTCCTGTGGTTTTTCACCTTCTGTGGCTCCTTTGTTAATACCTGATATCCTGCCTGGAATAATCATCTTTGCAATGTTTTCTTCACCCACAACGAAACCATAAAATACATTTGAAATACTTGCTGTTCTTTTCAAAGGGAACAAGGAAAAGTCCTAATCTGGAAGAGAAAAAATTCTCATGGGCAAAAATGTAATTAACTCATGCATGTTTCAAAGTAATGTGTATTTGAGAAATGTCCGTACAAGGAGGTGACTGGAGATGCATACTCAATGTAGGATATTGTCCACATGGAAGATCCAAATAAAGTTCAGGTGTTGCTGTAGAAAGAGAGGCTCATTCTTTCAAAACAAATTGTTCAGCAAAGTGTGCAGTCCCTATATGATTTAAAATATTCTGTAAAACTGTTGTATAGATCTGCCTTAATTTCTTCCAAAGAAGGGACTAGGCTATTCAGATGATTGGAGACTCGTGGTTTTGTTTAGTGGTGTGTATACCCTTTAATATGAAGTGGAAGGATGCAGGGAGATATTCTGACTGCAAGATTTGTAGTAGAAACTTAGACTGGCCACATTGCAGATAGGAATTACCAACTGTAACAGCTCAGAATTCGGGAGAAGCAGAAGAAATGGGTGTGCTGGCACTGTACATAAACTAAATGTTAGATCTAGCCTTTGTTTAGTTGTGCAAGTTTGCATGCATGTACAGCAAAGGAAGAAAATCCCACATAGAGGTGTGTTTAAAATTCATAAATCTGGAGTAAAGTTTTGGATTTCAGAAGGAAGTAGTTTGAAAGTTCCTCTGTACAGGGTTGCTCTGCCTTGAGTACAAAGAGAATCTGTTTTAATGAAAAATGTTAATACTATTGGAGTCTTTCAGACATCAGCAAAGTTCAAGGATGCGATCTGATTGCATGGACACTTACCTCGAAAAGGCTGCTAGGAATTAGCAGACAGCCTGCAAGGAACAGCAGGAAGAACTGAGGAAAGAATGTCATGTTTCCAATCAAAAGGTGAACCTTAGCTGAGAATTGTTAAAACACGAACAGGCTTGGACTTTGTGTAGTTTAAGACAGATAATAAAACCAGGCAGATTGAAGAACAAGGAAAAAGTTGTAACTGTTGGGTACGAAGAAGAAAAGATCTGAGAATGATCTGAGACTGATTTGCTAGAATGTATGGTTTCAAGGAGTAGTAGCTACAATCTCAGAGGAAATAGCACAGATATTTATTCAATGCTTTGTGCTCACCAGAACAAAGTCTAAGAAATACTTTCCCTAAGGACAGTGAATCTTAACTCAGAAAGATAAACCCCAGAATTGTAAGGAACCCCCAAATTGTAATGATTGTAAGGATAATTTGGAATTAAGAATTACCAAGACCGTGATAAACACAGGTTGCATATTTCAGTAAAGTCAGTTCAGAGATCTCCATTGCAGGATTCCAGAACAGCCTACTCAGAAATTGACATTCAAATTTCTGAGGCAGTCTTGTTAGTGGGAGTGACATCATTTGAGAATAGATACCTGAGTATAGTATATACAATGCTGATGTTTTAAAAATGTGAAAAACGTTATGTGTAGTGGTATAGAGAACTGTTGGTGAAACTTCAAGGGATGGTGGAAACCAAGGAGAAATGTTAAAGTGCAAAATGAGCTTTCCAAAGGGTGTCATGCTAACCTGGTGGTTTTGATAAGAAAACTGATCTCCTAGACAGGAAATAGATCTTACCTGTTTAGGCAAATTTTGAAATTAGGGTGATGGAACTGTTGATGATTATTGAGAGGTTTAATTATTGCACAGGAAGATTATGCAAGAAGAGTTTAAGAACCATGGGAATGGAAATAATAAGTTTAAAAAATGAGATTTAAAAGTGAAAAGTGGAAGTTTATGTGAGGTTGTACTTGAGCAGAGTATCTTTCCTTTAAAGGAGGAGCATCTAATTTGAAAATTCTGGAGGGTGGAGTTGGGTGATGGTGAGATCTCTAAACTGCCAACATGAAGTGACTGAAGAACTACTGGGCACAGGTCTGGTCTTGCATGAAGAGCAGTCGGCCACACAGGGTCTGCTGAGGCATTATATGGGGTACTGCACACCCTTTTGGTGCTCCACAGTTCAAGAAAGGTAAAGTCAAACTGGAGCTGACTCAGAGAAGGACTCATAGGTTAGGAGTTAAACTGTGTGATGCTAAAAAAAGTCAACTCTGAATAAAAAGACAGCTGCTTTGTCAGAATCCAGGTGAGCAAGGAAGGGAATGAATGGGTGGATTGCTTCGACAATGTAAATATTTATATATTAAACTATTAAGAAGGCCTGAAACCATCAGGAAAAAAATTTTCCTGGGTCATTTTCCCAGTAGGAATTGTGAGGAAAAAATAGCTGCTGTAAGACTGACTGTACTCCGCTTTGAAGTGATTATGTGTTTTGTCAGTGATAGTTGCAAAGTGGGCTCCAGATTCAGGAGATTGTCTCTAGACCTTTATTTCTATGTCTTAACTGATAATGAAAAGATAATTTATTTAATTGTCAAAGTTGAGCACTCTCATTTAAGCAATCAGTTTTAATCTGGTTTTATATTTCAATTTTTATATTTTTATTTCAGAAAAATATATTATTCTTGTTTAGTATAATTTGCTCTAGCTAGGAGAATACTTTCTATCTCTGATAACTGGTGATTGTGATGATGGCATTGTATAGCCTCTGTGCATTGATTACAGTTCTTTGTATATTTTGATTATGAAAATAGTGAGTTGTGCCTTCTGATTTGTTTTATTCATTATTATGTCCAGCTGCATTTTGATGGAAAGAAGAATTAGATTTAAGATTAGATTTACAAAACCCTCACTTTCTACATCTCGTTAAATTTTATGTATTGTTGTTATAACAAGAAAAAGAATCCCTTCAGAGTCATCAAGTTTATTCAAAAGAGGTGGCAGGTTCTTCAGTTACTGGATCAACTGCATGTGTTTATAATGACCTTCAGTATTTTAATTATTAATACACTGGAAGAAAAAATAACACCCCAAGCTTTAGTGCTGTTCTTGGTTGCCAGTTTGGTTCTCAGTATTGCATACATGGAATAGATGATTCAACAGATCTAAATTAATGAACTAAAAGAAGGGAAATTCTTGATATCTACTGAAGTGCCCAACAGTTAATGAATTAATGGTTGTGTCAGTGTGCTTTTTCCCAAGTACTTAGCTGCTGAGCTCCAACCAAATTTGTCTTAACTATATAGTATGAACATTTTTTAGATACTTTATTAAATGATACTATTTCTGCAGTATTTAAATTTGAACTAATAACCTTACAAAGAAAAATATATTCTAAAAATGTGAAATACATAAAAATCTGAAAGGTTTGGAATTAGGTTTTTTTACCCGCATGGCATCCTGTTAGAAGAGTGCAAGTGTGTAGGTTCCATCTGTTGAACAAAGCAGGCTTTTGTGACATGAAATGCTACAGGTCCTATACATGCCTGCAGTAATCCTTGTTGGAAGAATAATTTAGCTTTAGTGGGCTGAAACTTTTCTGCCATCTGGTTTGTTTACTTTTCTTACGGAGATTAGAGCGTTCTGTCCATGTTTGATCTCTAAGGATAATGTTGATTTTAAACAGGGGAGTTTTGCTGTGAACGAAATCTGACTTTGAAAGGCATTCATAGTCACATTTTACTTGACCGGTGGTTGGGGGGAATAAGGGACATGAGGCAGAGACCTTACTTCAGTGTACGTGCATAGGCAGCCAGGATTTTGAGTCAACTGCAGGTCCAGTGAAATATGCCTACAAATTAATCCATACATTCTGTTTCCTCTGATATGCATACTAGCCCTGCACACTGTGCCTTCCTGTGCAGTTAGGTGAGCAGAGCTGTACATCCTTGAAGAGTCATGAATGATACCTCCATTGTGGAAGGAAATGCCTTAACCTGTGGGTTGGATTCAGTGACTAATTGGAATCCCTCTTCCCTTTCTAGATGACTTAGTCATAGCTATAAAAGGTAGCTCGATATAGTTGACTCCTAAATCTTGTACTGTGGGTCAGTGTGTACAATTTTACTTTGAGAGAACAAGCTGGTTTTGTTTTATGTTGTTTTCCCAGTATAGGTTATGTCCTGTCATGGTAGACTTCTGTTTCTTGCAGTTCAGTCTGAATTTTCATAAGCCTTGTCAGGTACAAAACCAAATCTGCCCTGACTACCAGACTGTAAAATGATCTGTGTGGAAGACTGGCTCCCCTCTTTATTTTTTTTTAATCCCTGAAGAATTCTGGATGTAGAAAGCACATCATTCATGGACGTGGATCTCTGAAAAGATCTTTGCTCTCATGGAATAGCCTGCTTTCTGCTTGTTCGGTTTTGGTTGTTGAAGCCTTGGTTAAATTATGGTGCTGTTCTGTGCTGCCTTTTTTTTTTCTTCAGTTAGAATAATGAGAGGAAATTAGAGTGGATTGTGTCAGTCTCTTTAGAGTAGTAACTTCAGAATGTCATCCCTCTTTGGTTTTAGTCATTCTCTCTCTTCATTTCTAAAGATAGAAACTGGGGAATAATTTCTGAAGTTGATACAACTGAACCAAAAGCAATGTGGTGCACATAATGAAGACAGACGTTTTAAGGAGCTGAATGTAAAGTACTTTAGAGATGTATTGGAAGGTAACTTAAAAAGACTGTCTCTTCTTACATTGTCTTAGAATTACAATTTTGGTAGCAAAACACTACTGCCTTTTAAATGTTTGAAAAAGCTAGTATTTTGCTTTGTTTTAGGCTATTGAAGAGATTAAGCTATTTAATTTGAAATTATAAAGGAAGAGTGCAGTAATTTCACATTTTTTCCTTTCAGCTGCATGAAAGGGTGTTATGGGTTTTTTTAAGATGCTATTTAAAATCGTATTTTTTATTATTTTGTATGAACAGTACATGGCAAACAGTGTGCTCTTTGTTGCTCTGCACCTCTCTGAACTTTTAATGCAGTCATGCAGCCAGTTAGCAGATTGGGTCAGAAACAAGTCTGTCAGTCACAGGAAACTGGGAAATGTCTTTTGAGCCAATAGATCTCTTTACTCCTCTGGAGTAAAACTTCAGGGGACCCCAAATCCCTTGTTAATCTTTTTCATGAGAGATTTTGGCTCCAATTACAAGAGAAAAGCCTTCTTGAGAATGAAGGTTGAAATATTTTTTAGAGTGGCCTCTCAATCCCCATTATTCAATCTTTTTCCTGGCAAAGTCATAGAGACGAGTTCTGCAAGTTAAACATTCACTAGTTGAACCATCTACGTATATAATCAGAGCAGGAAAGACCGATCAGATATACATTCAGGTATCAGTACAATGTCACTATATACTTGCTTAAAAGCAAACAAAAAAGCAAAAAACCTGCCTTGGCCAGACCCTGCAGAGGAGGAGTCACTCTTGAATCCAAAAGTCTGCTTTTGTGGTACTCAGGAAATCATTGTCCAAAGTAAGCAGGAGCAAAGGTACCCCTTTTTGTGCTTGTACAAGATGTAACAGGAGAGGGGACTTTTAAATAGGTGTAGGACAGTCATCAGTAGCTGCTGTGGGAAATGTGACCTAAGTGATGTCAGGCCATCATTCTTACAGGTCACTGTGGGTCACCATTCCTTAATATTCAGCTTTCCATTTCTAGTCTTTGATTTCCTAGGTTGCCTTCCCACATAATTCATTCTTTAAGAAGCATTCACACAGGCACTTCTGCAGCTCATTGGGTCAGTAGATGGTTGTAAATTTGTTGTCGTATCTGGTAGGAATGTCCTAGAAATATTGGATACTATTCTATGGTGCTATACCCAGTCTCTGAATATTCTTTGAGCCAGACTACTTGAACTCTGACTTTGTGGCTCTTGAAAAGAGTTTAAGCAGACAAGGATATCCATAATAGTGAGTCTTCCGAAGAGTATTTTTGGAGAAAATTCTTTTGAAGTTAGTATTAATTTCCTAGGTAAAATCTGAAATTCTTAAGGAATGGATGAGTCCTAAGCTTGGGACTCATTTCACTGGTAGCTTGTGACCACAACGTTGTGCAGGGTGCTAGCAGCTAAACTGAAGAGAAACAACATCTCATGAAAATTTATTGTGGATTTTAGTATGGGTATTTCATGGTCTCTGAGGTTAAGTTAAAGAGGAACTTTGGAGAAAATAAATGAAGAAATTACTGCAAGAATGTTGTCTAAGCTTTTGGCAGGACAGTGTCACAATTAGCTGACATCAATAGTGAGATGACAATATAATTACTCCTAGTTTTGGAGAAGAATGAATTTTATTTTTATTTCATGTTTTTCACTCAGTTTGAGAGGAGTCTGTATTATCGGAGACATTCTTAGGATAATTTTAGTCTTTGAATATCATGTGAGTACATGAGTGGAAAAGTTTTGGCCAAATTTGAGCTGGATTTGTTAACTGTTGAAAGAACATGGGAAGAAAAGATGCTGACAGATGAGCTCTGGTGGATTGAGCTGGAACAGTTTTTTTAATGCTACCAATGCTAGCTGTCAGTCTTGCTCTTCTGCTGCAGGTGATTTTCCTCATTGCACATGTGGCACAAAGCTTTACTTAAGCTAAAAATGGACTGTGAACATGGCTTTCAGATTATGTGCAGGTTAGGTGCCTCTATCCTAGATGGGAAGGCAGGCTCTTCATTTTAGAGCTGTAGCAGATGGTTTTATTTGAGCCCCATGTCCTTTTCAAAAGAGCTGTCGTGTTAGTCTCTTACTGAATTACATTTTGCTGTCAGAGATACGGAAACCTCTTTTCAGTCAGTCTAGGTGGTATAACTAGAATTCTCTTTGCTCTCAATGCAGCATGCAGAATCATGATTTCATGCAGTTTATTTTAGTTGATTCCTGCTGGGAGGTAGGATCATGCCAAATTTTGCCAGCTGTAGTATTCAGGTGGACCCTTGTGTCATTTTGTGTAACGTTCATAACTAGAATTGTGTAGCAATTTGCCCTAAACACATGCTATTAAAACTTGCAGCATATGTTAAATAACACATAGAATCACAGAATATTCTGAGTTGGAAGGGACTCAAAAGGATCATTGAGTCCCACTCTTAGGAGAACAGCTGATACAGGGATCAAACCCACAACCTGGGCATTATCAACATCATGCTCTAATCAGCTGAGCTAATCTCAGTGGTCATGAGGTATTTTGCCTTGCTACAAGCGTATGTCTTGTTTTTCTAATTTCTAGCTAACTTCCTCAGGTAATACTATGCTGCGTAAGTGCTGTGATATTAAGTTTGCTTATTCTGGAGGTAGAGCTGAGTTTCTCATTGAGATGTCCCACTTGTCACTGAGGAAGCCAACAGAATCCTTTGACTTACCACTGCAGTAAAATCCATTCGTACGCTAGGGATATTGTCAGATGAGTTTTAGTCTGAAACTTGGATAAAATCAAGTCTGTGATTTTAGAGATTTCTTAAAGTTGTTGAAGCCTTTCTGAATGCTGAATCTGTTGGCTATCTTCAGGAGCTGTTGAAGCACTTCAACTATTTTGATTCTCCGAGAAAACTGGAGCATGAGGTTTCCAACCAGGGAAAGTTATTTGGGCTGGAGAAGGATATTCATGATAGTATAACATCAACATTCCATTGATAATGAAAATTTGGGGAGACGTGTAGTAGCTCGCTAGTGTAGTGGGAAGCCAGACTTAGGAGGTGAGAAAAGCAAGATTAAGAAATAAACCCTAAGAGCACTTCTAACGTTTAGGAAACAATTTAAGCTGATCTAATCTGCCACTGTTGGGGTCCAGTACAGTGACGCTCTCCTGGGCATCCCATTATCTCTGAGTACATTACTATACAAGAGACTTTGTCAAATGGTGATTTGCAAAAGTTCCTTCAAATGTCATGCTTATAAATCCCTTCTCCTTTGTTTTTTATGACCTAATGATATATCATAAAAGATGAGCTGAAACTGTTGCTGAACAGACCACAGTGCTGTTCTGGCTCTCCTGGTGGTTTCTGCCCATTATGTTGTGGCAACTCTGCTCTAATGGTGAAAACCATGTGTTTATGATTTTGGGGGGATGCACTTTAGTTTTCTTTATGTTTAACTCAGTGAATTACTTTCACACATCTGTGCATACCATCTCAAAGGAGATGGAAGGAGTGCAGACAATGGTGGAATAGGGATGGCATTAAATTTGTGTTAACTTGAATTGGTTTATGCACTTGAGAAGTGGTTTGTTTCCTGTAATTCAGAGGAACTTGGAATAGTAGGGACTTTGGAAACCACATCTTGAACTTTTTCTTCTCTTGGCTTCAAGGCTTGACAGTGTCTTGCAGTACACTTCCAAGATGACTGTGGAAAAATAAAACTAGTAATTTTTTGGTGGTGTTGCTTCTCTTCAGTTTTGATGACATTATTTTAGTTATTAATGTTGGGATTTGTTGCCTTTTTTCAGGGTGTAGAACAAATCACAAACCTTAGCTAATTCTCTGGTTGTATATATTTTGTTGTGTCTTTTGGGCTTGTGTTTTCTTGGGTTTAGTCCTTATTTCCTCATCTTCAGACATGATTTTGTGCATTGTCTTCGACTTGTTTAAAAACGTGTTTTGCTAGAAACTTTCAAAACTTGGGCTACCTGAAAGAGTAGCGTAGTGCCATAGCATGACAGGGAAGGTTGGAAGACTTCTTTGTAGCTGTGTATCCATTAAGTACACTTGTGTTTCAGCGCAAATGTAAACACTAGTTTCATTTTTAAAATTTGTCATCTGTATTTTGGATTTCAGACTTCTGGACTTTCACTAGTTCAGGGATCTTCTTTAAAATGAAGATTTGTCACAATGGGAATCCTATAAGGATAGATCTGTTTGAAATGGTAGGGGTTTGATTTATAGATAAGGTGGTCAAAATAATTATAGTACGAAAGGCAGCATGAAGTATTACATCATGTCAAATTCAAAGCATTATTTAGAAGTCTTCACCTAACATGAGTAGCTAATGCAGTGTTTCAGCAGGTCTGTATTTGTCTAAAGTGGTCTGTTTTAACATTATTCTCTTCATATATCATACTACAACCATGCTGTATTAGTGCAAGCTATACCCTAATTGTGCTGAATGCTATATATCACATCAATGATGGACTCTGCCTTCTGAGATCCATCAGTTCTAGGTTATAGACAAATAGAAAATGCTTTTGAAGGCCAGTGGCTGTGTTTGGACTCAGAAGTGTGCCAGCAGATTTGCTCTCACATTCTGAGCGGTGAGTAGGCTTTTGGTGGGTCAGATCAGTGCATAGCACGTGACTAACTTGGAAGTTACCTCACCTGTGAATTTCTTTTAGTAGGGGTGAGCAAAACAGACAGTAGCTGCCATGTAGGGCTTAGGTTGGCTGAGGTGGAGTCTAGAAAATGAGTCTATGAAGTAATTTTGCCTAAAGGACAAAGCAAGGCAAATCTAGAGAGCATGCTGTAAAACTCTGTTCTTTCCCATATCAATCTTGTGAATCACCCTGCACTTCGCCCTCCAAAGGAAATACAAGAAAAAGTGTTCCATGATCTGGGTGTATGGAGAGAGAAGTAGAGGGAGGAGTCAAGAACTGCAGGCACAAAGATGAGTGAAAACAAACAAGGCAGCTGCTCTGACCTGAGCTCTGTCAGAGGGAAAGACACAGTCACAGTCTCAGCTTGCTAAGGCCTGTAGTGGGATCTTGTACATAATATGGAATTGATTTAAATTATGAAGTAATACGGAAAAGAGAATAAATTGGATATGCATCTTCTTAACAACCACAATTTTTCTCATGATTTGTATTTTATTATCTAGAAAGCTAAGCAAGCTGACTTTAAAAGTGCTATACTATGCTATATTTTCTATTTCTGCGTGTCTGGCTTTCCTGAGTTGCATCATCACTGAATTTAAATTTGCTTGATGTTTTTTGCTGATGTAAGTACGTAGCATGAGTAGCCCAATTCTTTGCAGATATGAACACCTTAAGTGTTGGGGTTTTTGTAACTGTTAAATTTTCCCTTTTCCATTTGTTTTTCTCCTTTGTCTGATGTTATTTGCTTTGATGTGATGGCATTCTTCTCAGCTTGGCATTTAGACAAAGGTTTCTGATATGTTCTTGCCATTGTGTGTCATAGCTAGCTTTTAACATTTCACATCAAATTTAGCCTGACTTTTTTGTTGGTTTTGTTCTGGTTTTCTACAGTGGACAGGCCAAAATCCCAGCAAATCAGAACTTCTGGTACCATAAGGCGAACTTCTTCTTTGGACACAATAACAGGACCTTACCTCACAGGACAATGGCCACGTGATCCCCATGTACACTACCCTTCATGTATGAAAGATAAATCTACTCAGGTAAAAGCTGTAAAACAAGACAACAGAGGTGTTTCGTATAATTGTCTACTCAATTTGATTCTGAAGAAATGTGGATTCACTTAATTTTATTATAAATATGAAACCCTACAATAGGTTACAGTAGTCTTTTTTTAATCAGTGCTAATGCAGTAACATGGTATGCGACGATGATATATTTTTTTATACTTTTAGAAGAGAGTTGTTAAAAATAATTTTCTCAATGTGGGCAGATCTGTTGAGGCTAAAGAAGCAGATACCATTCTCAGCCTCGTATCTGGTTTATTTTGAAGCTGCTAGGTGCAAAATTGTGCAGAGTGTTATTTAAGAAGGAGTCCCTATAGTAGTGGCTGACAAACTAAAGATTTTACTAAATCATGGTGATAAATCTGTCGGTCTCAAAAAGTGTGTTTGTGTGTGTGTGGAGGGGGGTGAGGGAAGGTTACTGAGGTTACTGATGGCCTGATATTCTTGTGATAGCCTTGGATTCTCTTCAGGGCTCTGTCCTTGGTAGGACTCTGTGGCAGGTAGGCTGCTGGCACATTCTGCTGCTCCAGTGCTCTTTGGCTAGAAAGGTGAATGTTCTTTCTTGCCTGCTTCCTCCTCCTGCTGGAGCTTGTTGCCTGCGAAGATGATTACTGTCAAGCAGATTAAAAATACCTAATTCTAACCACCTCCCAATTATTATCAAAGGAGCTGCGTTCTTGTTTTTTCAGTAGTGCTTTGGGGGTTTGGAATAAGCCCACTGAGTCTCCTTTCCAAACTAAACTGGAAACGAGAAGAAACTAGCTCTCTTCAGTTATATTTTCAGTCTGACAGGCCATGTAGGTTTGGTTGTTAAATCAGTTGCTTATCTCTTGTGCCATGATTCTGATCCATAGTTATCATGGGTCTTGAAATAGATTCTGTGGTTCTAGTCTTTTGTGTAATACTGAGTTTCTTAGGACAAATTAGAACGTATATAGAAGTTTCCTCATCTCTAAAATACGGTGTCATGCAACATAGGAAGGCCTTTGATGGGGTGGAAATAAGTGTAGAATGCTTAGAAAAGAAAAAAAAGGGTGTGTATGTTTCAGAAATCTTATTTAATGAATTTAAGAAATTGATGATTTAAAATGTTCCAAGAAAAATTTTAGGAACTGTATTGAGGACCCTTTGGAAAAGGCTGTCTTCATGTCCTGCTTATTTTGAAACCAGACAGTCAGTTTTAGCAAAAAAGCAGCAGTCATATTTATTGTCACAAAAGATCTACCTAAAAAGCCCTTAATCCTGGATTTATTTTCAATGTGCCTTCCTTTCACAATACTATGTCTTTAAAGTCTTTCTGTTTCGAAAACATAATTTCCATTCAGGAGATTTTCGGTAGCATGCTTTGTAGTTACTGTATTTCTCAACCCCTCTCTTAAAACATATATCCATATCAATCTTTACAAATGCCCTTATGAATAGAAAATTTAGAATATTTAAACATTCACAAACAAACCTTTTCACTAGTTACAGAAAGGATAAACAAACTGTTCTATAAATATTTGATCTCCAAGTATTTGGCAGTAAAATTGCTTTCCTAATGACCTCAAGTAAGTGTTCAGGTTATGTGAACTGTTGGCTGCCTCCCTTTGCCTCATTCAGAAACTTAAAATGAAGTTTTACCTTTTCAGCATAATCAAGTAAAACAGAGAGGAAAAGCATACTGCTGTCATTACAAAATTCAGTATTATTTCAAAGGGGTAGTAACAGGGAGATCCCAAGGTTTGGATTTGTGGATATCTTCTAGCAAAGAATTATATGAGCTGTCTTTTTATTCAAATTATGCCAAACTCAAGCATTTATCAGTGCTGAGTAGTGACTCAACTTGTGTAGTTGACTATGAATATGTAAAATGGAACAATATTGATTTGCTCAGTGATTTCCAGCTTGAGGGTTTTTTTTGTTTGGAGGGTTTTTTTTTTCCCAAATAAAATGCTCACTAGGGAGGCTTGAAGATGATCATAAAACATTGTCTTACGTTTTGGTGTGTGTCTGGGCTTTTGTTGTTTGAGCTCTGTGTAGTTTGAAGTATATCTAATTTCAAGAACTAAGGATGAGTTCCAAGTCGTTGATAGGATGCATGCATAGCGAATTAAGTTAAATAAAAAGAAGATAATGAAAATCAATAAACCATTCTTCTCTGTGAGCATGTTTCATTGGAAAATAAATTATCTCCTGCTTTACTTCTAAATTCATGAACAATGCTGTCAGTATAACTTACACTGTAGGTGGAATAATTATTTCTTTTTCAAGGGTGTGTTTTGTTCCTAATTAAACATTAATCTAAAATCCAAATTTTGTGGAGTTTTGTTAAGGTTGTAATTATGGCTGTTCCAAGTTTCTTAGGATTTTTGTTTTTAAAGAAAGAGAGACAGTTTCTCGTCTTCGTGTTGACCAGATGAACCTTTAATGAGTTTTATTCCAAGTCCTTGTTTCCACTTAAATTTCTTTCAACCTGTATAATTCTCATGAATAAAATGTTTCTTCATAATAATAGAACGGAGGGAGCAGAATTTTATTTGGTTTAGTTTCTGTCATGTCTAGGAGAATAGGAACTACGGTTCATATTTCTGTGTCCCCCTTACTTGGCCCAAGTGTTTTGACTGAAAATACAGAAGAGAAGTGTGGTGGTTATGTTTGCTTTTGGAAAAATCCACTGTAACGCTGCACTGTGGTATTTGTACAAATCAGTATTTCTCAGAATTCTGTATGTATGTTCGTGTGTGTATGTTGCATATGCATACAACTAGCTGATGTTTAAGGAGCAGAATGTTTTGGATGAACAGAGGTATGCAATTTTAATTAGTTGTGTTTTAAGTATTTCAGAAATGCAGGTACACTTCCTAGTATAGGAAGTTACATGTGTTGATATCCTTTGTGATTCCCTTTCCTGAGTTCCTCCATTGTCCTACTTTCCTCTCCTTTTTTAAAATCTGAACTTCTCATTAAGGCCATTTAAAACTTGGTATAACTTCTTTCCCCACTTTTTTCTGTCTCTTTCGGGAGCACTGATGGAACAATTTTGTACACCACTTTTTTATGCTTCATCATTTAAGTATTTCCCCCTTCATAATGTAAAGAAGAACTCAATATTGAAATGGCTGTGTCTAACCTTGGAATCTTCAGAAACCTTTGGATAATTGTCAGAGTTGATAAATACAATTATTTGGCAGTGGCTAAGTAATTTAAAAGATATTTATAATATTAAAAAGGAGAGATTAAAAAGAAGCATGTTGATGTCATAGAAAAAATATTGCCAGTTAAAGTTTGTCTGTGTAGTCTTTCTCAGTCTAAATAATACAAAGAAACGAACAAATGGCCAAGTGGCATATTTATTATCCAGTGATTTCCAGTTGATGACTGAGGCATATCCAGCAATACTGGAACCCAGTTTTTCTCATTGTATATGGCAATTAGGTATTGCACAAATGAAATTGAAGAAAGTTTGCAAAACTCCTTTAAGAATTTTTACTTCTCTCTAACCTAAAGAACAGGGCAGAGTTACTAGGCTGCAATGCTTGGCTAAAATATATGGGTAGGTCAAGGCTTTAATGTAGTTAGCTCTTGTTAGACACGTTTTGTTTTCTTCTGGGTAGATTTTTTTTTTCTCTAAAATTAACAATTGTAAACGAAGAGGCTCAATTCCATGAAGCTTTTTTTATTGGTGTGTTAGTTATGATTGATTTTATGGGATATTTTAATGATGTACACTGGCAGAAAGAACAGGGAATAAGAAACGTGTCATAGAACTATGAATTTGTCATTCTAACTTTACTTAACCTGGTAACATATGTTTAAAAGTCATAATCTGATGTTTAAGAGTCATCATCGATAAACAAATTGACTTCTAACTGCTTAGGCAGTTTCTTTTTGTAAAGTTTCTAGATGGCCTTTGAATGCTTTAGAAATATCTGAAAACCCATCAGTTTTTATCTTCTAGTGCTGCTGTTGGGTTTCTTTTGAATGTGGAAGTTCTTCACAAACCTACTGCTGCCCCTGTAAAGCGTAGACATACATAGATATTCCAGAATGCAGGCAGGATGTAGTAACTGGAGTGAAAGGCTGGCAATAAATGCGAGGTATTTAAAGTAATACACTCTTACTTTAGGTTTAGGTAGGTTGGTATTCTATGCAGTCATTCTGATCTAAGTGGAAAGAATGTAGGTGTATGTCCCTGGCATGGGTGGAAAAGCAAGGCAGGATTACCAAACGTGTTGGAAAAAGTGCTGATCTCCACAAGGCTCAGTGAGTTAGAACAATGGTGATTGTGGTTTACATGAAGACTGAGGAGAGCAAACAGATGTGGCATTCTGAGTATGTCCTACCCCACGTGTCAACTGAAATGGATCACAAACCTTCACATCTTGAAAACAAAGGATCCATGTTTTGTAGATGTAGCATGCATTATCTAATGTTTTCAAGGTCCTCCCCCTAAAATCGTAGTTTCCTAATGTGGCCTTGCAAGACTAATCCTTCTTCATGAAGTTCAGTGCATCACTTCTGTTATGCTCTAAATTTCTTTCTGCTCTGAAATGTTACCAGTTTCACATTTGGTGCCTGACCTCTCTTACTGTAAGAGGTACTCTTCATCTCTTTCTGACTTGAGGTGCAGCGACTGTGGTTTTGTTTATTGTGATTCACAAATTTTTCTTCCAATACAATTCTGAATTACGTTTTGGCTTTAATTTTTTTTCATATGTTTAACACTTGAGAAGTACACTTGCAGCTTCAAATGAAGGCTTCCACTGATAAGCCTGTTCTGTGGAAGTCGTAAATAAGATGAGAAGACAATTTTCATTAAATGTGACAGATTGTGGGTGCTACACACCCCCATCTTATTTGTGGTCCAAATGACAGCAGATAAGTGAGACGTGAGGTGGTCATACATAAGCTAAACTTAGAAAAGCAGAATTTCTATTTGAATGCAACAAGTCTGGGGTGCTTCTGTTTGTTTTTTAAAAGCTTTTGCTTCAATAAAAGGATTTGATGTTACAAACCCAAAACTATTCTTCATATAATGTGGATTACAATATATTATAAGCAGCAATTTCTGGGGTTTGAAGAAGACTACATTGTTATAATATTCTAGTAACTGCTTATGTTGTATTATTTTTATAAAGCTTTTTCTTTTTTAAATACACCTCTAAATAGCACATTAATATAACATTGTCCAACTTCAGTACTGTGCTAGGAACGTCATACAGTGTTTGTAATCTAAAACTGCAGGTAAAATTTGGGATCACAAATAGTCTGCCCCCTGTATACTGTGTATTTATATTTTGAAGGGTTGTGTCTTGACTCAGTTTACCAGGGGCTGAAAGCAGCTGGGTTGTCTTTGTCTCCAGGGAGATGGAAGAGAATTTTTGGGTGGAAGAGAATGTCTAGGCATACTTGAACAAGTACAAAATTTAGGATTAAGTGAATAGATATTTTCTGATTTTTATTTTGATTCCTGAATAAATCCTCTGCAATATAAGGATTCCCACCTCTTGCTCCTAACAGTCAGTGGTGCTGTTGATGAAGTCCTTCAGGGGCTGATCTTAGTTTGCTTTTTGTCCTTGCTACCTGAATCAATATCTCTGTTTACTAAAAATACAATCAAGCTTGTGTGTTCTACATATTTGTTATGTTTTTTAACAGTGTACCTCTCTTTATTGAGAAAGTGACTTTGGCTTTTTAGATTCTTGGTATCTTTTCAGTTTATTAAGCTGTAGTTGAAGGGATATGAGCTTATAGTGATCCTTGATACACCCTTCTGCACTACCACTAAGTATTTAAGCCCCCAAACTGCCTGCTTCTACTTCATCCTGGTGTTGCCCAAATTGTGAAGCAGTGCTGTATTTAGAAAACACTCTTTAAAGATAAATTTTCTCAGAATTCCCTTTGCATTGCTGTTGTGTGAGGGTGTGGTTCCAGCTGTACTTGGTATATAGTAAAATACTGTAAGAGCAATTTAAATTGTAAAGTAAATTATAACAGATTGTGAAAGCCCATGATCTTGAAAAAGTAAAAAATTCTCCCCATTTTCTCTAGTTCAGTAGAAATCTGCTAGCCACTTCAGTGTTAAAAAAAATCCCAACATTTAATAGAATGTCTTTCACACAAATTTAAGGGAGATGGTAAGTACCCAATCTGCAAAAACAAGTAATTATTTAGAATGTGGCTCTGTTAAAATGTAAAGCAAGCAGATGCACACACAGGTGGCACATGCATGTGGCAGAGGCTCTGCTTTGGGTCAGGAGACTTAAGGGGTGCCTGGCTGAGGGACTGCCTTGTCTTTCACATGGTTTTAAGTAGCTGTTTGAACTTTTCACATTTGATTTTATTCTTTTCTTCATAACCATGTTATCTTCTGGTTTCTTCCCCAGACCCAAACAGAAGGGAGTATAACATGACAGAGTCAAGGAATAAATACACAGACCTCTTAACTTCTTATATAAGGACTTGTTTTTGCTTTTCTGGGAACATTCAGGATAAACTTCAGGACTGATTTTTTTCTGTTTTGCTTTCTAGTCGCCCACACAGCTTGCTGGGCCTTTGGCTGAAGTATTACTGGTGGTATAAAAATAACACAGAAAAAGCCCCACCAAAACCATGGAAAGTGCAGGGCTGGCAGGAAACACAAGAGGGTTGAGTAGGCCTGTGCACACAGAGACTGAGTACATTAAATATTAGCACTGATGAGTTAGGTCCTGGGCTGTAGGCTGTATAATACTATGGCAGTGTGGTGGTTATGAAGGTGCAGCCCATGCTTTGAAATTGCAGTTCTTTGCTTGATGGTTCTGTGCCTGGCCTGGCTTAGCTGGAGGGGCCTGGCCCTGGAGGCTGCTGCCAGCTCCCTTTGCAGGGCAGCGAGGAGCTGTAGGTGTTGGCTTTATGATGTTCTCCAAGGTGGTGCCCGGGCTCCTTCCTCAGCCAAACAGTCTCTGTTATCCATGTGGATACTACAAAAGTTTCTAGATCCTAGATAGGAAGCAAGAGTAAGGAAAGCTGTGGAGGATCAGGGTTTCCATGCATGAGAACAAGTCCTGCAGGGATGTGGATCCCAGATCTTATTTGTCCTGCAGGCTGGGGTTCTGCCTCCCTAGAAGAAGTATCAGCAGTGGTCCCCTCCCTTAAAAACCCCAAGGACAAATTCTTGTTTTCAGTGGTACAGTTTTATTTCTTGTGGACTTACTGTGAAAGATTCAGCTAAAACTAGTAGAAATTGTTGGGGGGGAAAAGCCCCCAGCATAAACAGATTTATATTTATGTGCCTATAGCCCTGAGTTTTATATAGTTCATATCCCAAACTCTTCCTGAATTTTAGATGTTTCCATTGTTCCTGTGACTCTCTTGTTCAGGAATTCTGGTGGATAACCTCAATTTTCATAATAGCCTTGTGGCGAATAAGCATAGTAGTTCAGAGTTTGGGCTTTTAGATGCTTCTCAGTCTTTGGGATTTAACTTTAGCTCCTACATCTAAGGACAGTCCCCAAACTTCTGGGCTTTGAGATACGGCTGGAAAAGGCCTGCCTGTCACTGTGCTGCTCATGTAAGTTCATGCCAAAAATAATAAAAGGTGTATCAAACCCTCTATCAAGTCAGAGTTAGCAAGAAGGTATTGATTCTGTGGTCCAGTGGTTGGTGAAGCCAGGTGGGAGAAGTGAATCCTGGCTTGAGTTTGTTGTACAGTTTTTTAAATCTTGTGGTTTTCTAAACTGCCCACTGAGTGAAACATAGACATGGATGCCAAAGCACCAGGTGGGAGCAGCCAGGTGAGCTGTTTTGTTAGGCTTCTGATTCCTTCTTCAGTAATGTGCAATGTTCTCATGCTTTGTAAATGCAAGTTTACAAAGCTTTGGTTTTCTGTATTGCTTTTTATTTATTGAGACTATTAGTGTTGCATATCAGATTCTGAAATTTGTTCGTGTAACTCTGACACTGCCTAAAGAGCAAAGCAGTAATTTGTGCCAGAAGTTTTTTCTTACCTGGAGAATTCAGTACAGTGCATTTTTTTTTCCTTTCCAGACACCCAGCTGTTGGGCTGAAGAGGGAGCAGAAAAGAGATCACATCAGCGCTCAGCATCGTGGGGAAGTGCTGATCAGCTGAAAGAGGTGAGAAGTTTTGCACAGTGGAGCCTTTCAAATTATGATAAGCCCAAGACATTTTTTAAACCCTCGCTGGAGTCCGGGAAACTGCACCCTTTCCCTCACCTCTTTTGCTTTTGAAACAGGTTTTACCTCCAATCTAATAGTTGTTTGAAGAGTGATTGTTATTTTATGCTTGTTGGACTTCCTCCCTGCATACTATGAAGTACTGGCTGTGAAAGACTGGGCAGAGTGAGCATCGAGGAACCAGCTTCTTGTTGCTTGCTTTTGTTTCAGTGTTACCTTAGTTAGCTCTCTGACCTTTAATGCTGCTCTCCTGAAAGAGGCAAAGTGTCAGGTGATGTGTTAACATATTCTTGTTTAGAACTTTTGTTCAAATTTTACGTTGGACATAGAGAGGACACTACTTTCACAAAAAAGTGTTGATACAGTAATGGTATGAGTACTTGAAATGCTCTTTAGTCATAAATATTTTGCTGTAGGCTAGAATTGCAACTAGAAAGAACCTGCCAAAAGTGAAGTGGATTTCCATCATGAGAAAGTAGATACAGTAAAATGGTCTCCAGCTCAGCTGAAATGACAGTATCTCAGTTTTTGTCCCAGTAACCTCCATCTTGTCCAGAGTTTGAGTTACTAAATCTGTCCAGAACCTAATAAGGGGCTACGTTCAGCCTCATGCCCCTGTCAGGAGGGGTGTAGCCTCTCTTCAAGAACTTCACTTTTCTTTTCAAAATTGAATCTTGCAGCATGTTCCCATGAGGTGTAACTTTTCCCTTATACTCTGGGCTTTTTGCATGCTCTTTCCTGACTCCCTGTTGAATAGGACATTCAAAAATGAGAAGAAATGTATAGGTTATCTAAGGAGAAGAAGTTAGAGGCAGTATATATTCCTCTTCTGGACAGCCATCAATAGAAAGAATAATTGTCAAAAAGTGATGCAAGTTTAATTACTCGAATTTTAAAATCTTGACAGTATTTTAAAATTTGACAAATATGGAATAATCTTGCAATCCATTGGTGGCAATAGCCTCATTTTTAAAGATGAGGACCTGGGCCAAAGGGAGGTTGATCAAAAAAGGGTTTTCTGTTCCCGTCTCACTCAGTACCTCTTGTGAAACTTTGATGCATTGGTACGTGGGTTTTCAGTTGTCTGGATGACTTCATCTGCAGCTGTGAGGAAGCATTCGGAATCAGAGATTAAGTGATCAGAAATTAATGCAGAAGGAGTTTTGTGCCAGAGAAGTTATGGCTTTAGCCTTACCTACCAGCACAAAGAAATTATAATACAGACAGGAGTAGCATCTGTTTTTCTAGGATAATCTTTCCTTGCTTTTACTGAGAGACTATCCTTCGTATTCTGGCAGTTCCCTATCAGCTTGTGCAACAAGCAGCCCTACTTCACCACAGGCCTGTGGCTGTCAGTGATAGCGAAACCTTCAGCATGTAAGCAACTCTCTGCCATTTGATAACAGTGATCCATTGTGCTGGGTTGCCACCCTCTTGGTGTACTGACCACAAGAGAAAGATAAGAAATGTGTGGCCAATGTGTCTCACAGTTCCTTTTTTCGATAAAATGCATTAGTGGACAAAATAGGTTCTGTGGAAGGGAGTTGTTTCTATCCAAACTTTGCAATGGTTGTTCACCCCAAAACCACTCTTGTCTTCTTCAGCTTATAGTTCTTCCCCTTCCTCTGTTTTCCTTTCTCCAGCTACTCAGGCCAGTTTTCTTACCTTTTCTAGTTCCTTGGGTTCATAACCCAGTATCATTCTGCACGCATCATCCAGCCACTGGTTGTCTGCCCTGTTAGAGCTCTTACTCTGTTACCTTCCAGCTCCTTGTCAGTTCTGGCTCTCCATTGTTTGGCTTCTATTTTATCCCTTTCTTTTCCCTTTCCCTCACATGTCAGTCTGTGTGGTGGGTATTAAGTGTTTGTTCAATACCAACAGTATCTGTGCACTCAGTTTCTTTGTGCCACAGTAATCTGCAGTTCCTGGGAGGAGAAATTCTCTGGGGTGGTTCTATTCAAACTGTAAAGCCCACAAGAGGCAGAATTGTTAAGAAATGCAGCTGCCAGTTCCAGATATCTTTCTTGAACATGTGCAAACTGAAATTTTTGCTAAAGCTTCACCAAATGTAAAGATTCTTCCAAGGGACTAGAGGAGCACATTTGCAGCATAAAGGACCCCCCAGCAAATGTTTGGCTTTTTCATCCAAAACAGTGGAAAACAGAACTATACAGGTAAAAAGCTTAAAGTAATGTGTTTTAGCACATAACATGGTCTAATCTCTTGCACCCTCCTCTCATTTTAAATCACATTCTTAAACAATTCTAACACTTGTACTGAAGTCTCTGATGGGAAGGAGATAGAAGAGCAAAATGTTGCACGGTAAACGTTTGACAAAGCTATGGGCAGCTGAAAGCAAGAGCTTAAGTAATGGAACTAAAAATATCACCTCCTGGGCAACTGCTTTTGTTATGTGTGGTGTAGGTAACATTGTTCTCCTTAGAATTTTGAATTGTTCCCCATAACATTTAACAGTAAACAAGTAGGTAGCTGTTTGCCGTTTCCTTGGCTTGTTTTAGCAGTTTGGATTCATGTTTTCTTGCTTCAGAAATTAATGGAATGATTTCTAGCATGGTTTTTTCTAATATGTTGGTACTGTAAACTAGCTAAACACTTGTTGATGATAGTTGCTGGTTTTGATAAAATAAGATTGAGTGTGCATTTAAGTTTAAAAAATGTTTTTTCCTTGGTTAAATTTCAGTACTATTAAAATGAAATACATTCATTCAATACAACTGGTAGCTCTTTTTTAAAGATCTACACCGTAAAAACCAGAAGTGAATGTATAGGTTTAAGATCCCAAGCAAGCAAATGAATTCAGAATTACCACTTTTAAAAAGGATTTCACTTTGGGTAGTGAAACTTACTTTGCCCTTAATTGAAATAGGTGTATGTCAGGATTAAATCAGTCTAGCACTGAAATAGATATATTTGCTTTCTTGTAGTGAGTCTGTTAGAAATTTTAAAGTCCCCAGCTCTCAATATAAACTTTCCTTTAATCATTTCATAATGAAATCTACTTTTAGAGAATTTGTTTATTCTGAAGGGCTCTACTACTTGATTTTAAGAAGTCTTAAGTGTAACTTGTCTAAGATGATGCCACACTGCTTTAACATTATTTCAGTAGACACATGCCTTGACTGGGAGATAAAGATTGATATCAGTCTTTATACTGGACAAAAACCAAGTAATGGTTAAAACCACTGGTATTTTTTCCCTTTTCAGCCTGAATAATTAGTTTGAAATTCTGTTGACGTTGTTCAGGGACAATTTTAGTTATCGCTTACCCTGAACTGGAATTTACCCAGAACTGGGAAAAACCCTCTATTTAAGACAAGTAGTTTTCACTTCGTATAGGTTTTTAAAGACATATTTCAGACAGCTGATTTTTCACTTCCCTTAAGCAGCTCTCTCTGCTGGATCTGTTACACAGACAGCAGCAGCCTCCCATTGGAAGGTCCCTTTTGCTCTATCAGAGTACTTGAAAAGGACTTAGGAATAAAAGAGAATTGAATATGAGAGCTTACATGCCTAATTTGCTTTCATATACCAATTGAAAGATTGTATTCAAAGGTTTAGGGTGAACTTCTAATGCTTGTTTTGCTCTTTGACCTAATGGGTAACTCGTTTATTAACAAACACTTCATGAATGAGATGGAGCTCACTCATTAACAAGGAGTTTGTGGCTTGATCAGCAATGGGAAGTTACCATGTTGTATAGCCTGAGCTGTAGAAACACAGCCTATTGACTGGTAAATATTAGTGAGCATTTGGAGAGGTACAGTGGGATGTGTCAGGTTCCTTCATATTAGTCTGCATCTAGGTCCCTTCAAAAGGGAAACCTTACTGGGATATTCAAATTATCTCAGTGTTGTAAAGAACTGACCTAATTTGGTTATTTCTTAATTTAGTGCCACTAGTTACAATAGACTGCATGCATATTACAAGTGGCATAGACAAAATTCATATTATTCATTGTACAGCTTCGAGCTGTAGAAATACTTAGGAAGCAAAAAATATATTTATAGGGGATTTTCCTGACTTGTTTGTTTAGTAATCCTGGATGGTCATTTTATCTTTGGCTGACAGTAAACCATCAAGACCAAACTGAAACTTTGTGCCCTGAATGACTTCGTGGAGGTTTCTGATGCACTGATATTTGGGTTTTCTTGGTGTTTTTTGTTGGTGGGGGTTTTTTATAGATTACTTTCAAATAGGTTAAGAAAAGTCTTTCCACTGCATCAGCAACATTGCAGAGAACAGTCACTGGAAGAGCAAAGACTGGAAACTCTCCTAATTTTTATTGAAATGTGCACAGATTTATGCTGTGTTTTCATCCTCCATGCAGTCACGTGAGAGTGCTTGCGAAATGTGAATTAAAAGATGTACTTTGAAATTTACTACATACATGTTTACACATTGAAATGTAGCAAAACAGTTTTAAATAACAAAGGCATTTGAACATTGGAAGTAGCATTCAAATTGAGTTTACTCCTTGATGAAATCCTTGATTCTTGTTTTTAAATTTGTTTTACTTTCAGCTGTATCCTCTAAGAAAAGCTGTATTTTCTATAGAGAATGTTCTGCCCATCTTCAAGTTAGCTAGGCAGGGAGAGCATTTGAATTGGTATACTAAAATAATTCACATGTTATGAATCTAAGAGCACATACGTGCAAGGCTAGTGTTTAAATGTCTTCGACAAGTGAGTGCTTTAGGATACACATAAGATCTTTTTGTGATGATTTATGTACGTTCCTTAATATGATTGTGTATGCCCCAGTCATATTCATGCTCAGTACTTGGGCATGTGAGGGAAGTGGTGTCCCACACCCTTTCTGTTCTTGGCTGCTCAGTGAAAATGGAATGCTTTTTTACTGCCCTTTGGTTTCCCCAGCATAGCACATGGTTCCTTTCCTGCCACTTCCTTGGCACTATTTTCTTTGCACAGATCTGGTCTAGTGCTGGATCTTCAGGTGCCTGTTTTCCTGATACCACTCACTTTGGCACCATGTTCTTTGCACAGCAGACTCTAGCTCATATTAGCTGCATCAACTGAGCGCCTAAGAGACAGGATCTGCTGTTTCTTTGAGATAATGGGTAAGAACAGGTGTCATCAAGGCATATGTTTCATATTCCTTTTTTATTCCATAAATTATATTTTTTTTGCAAGAATTAGTGTACCTCATACTTGTCTGTAGATCATTTTGCTTGTGTTTGGTGCTCTGATGACGCTTCTCTGCTGCCTGAGAAGAAGGTGTAGATAAACTTTGAGGAAGCTAGCACAGGTGTCTATTCCTGTTAGTAATAGTGGCTTTATTTCAGTTTGAGATAGAGAATAATTGGTAATTGAAAGGCAGTCTTGCAGAAGAAGAAGAGCTGTCGCAGTTTCAGAATTAGCTTTAGCAAGTGGTAGAACACTGTGGACGCCCCTTGGTGAAGAGCTGGAGCGTTGCTTAGTTCAGTGAATTGCACGTACTCATTGACACTGCCAGCTTGCTGGTTGTCTGTGCCAGCAAGCCCCTGGCTCCCAGGTCTGCGGGATAAATAAGAAATGGTAAATTCCTTTTTATATGCCCATTGTTACTTTCTCATTTTCTTGTCCAAAGGTAACTTGGCCTAAGTGATCATATTCGCTTCAGATACACAGTCAAATCAACTATTTTCCTTTTTCTGTTTCTCCTCAGTGACCCAAGAAGTCTTTTCTTTATGTTAGTGTCAAGAACCTACTGACTGCCAAAATACTCATACTCTTGAGGTGGCTGAGAGAACCTTAAATTCCAGGGATCCAGTGATTCCTTTCACAATATCAGAGCTTCAAGGTTTTTGGCTAGCCTAGAGACATACCAGCCTATCAACACTCTGCCATTAGAGCTTTCACTATCCAAATGTTACGGTGAGAGGCTATGTCCTCAAAGATTTGCAAGCTTACTTGTGACAGAAATCAGTCAGCCAGATCTCTGAGGTGGCATTGTGTGGATATTTTTTTCAGTGTGCTCCTGAGGAAAGCTCAGAAACCATATTTCATTTAAATTAAACAAAATAGTGTATTTAACTTTTTGATTTAGGAGGAAGTGCACAGCATCAAGGAGAGGCAGTAGAAATGAAAGATTTATATACAGCACTCTCCTTGCTTTCTGATTATTCTTGTAGCCAGCCATCTCTGTCCACAGCTGTTTTCTGATCCAGGCATCATTTTTCTCCTCTGTTTTTAAAGGGGAAGATGAAGATTATTTCCCAGTTCTCCCCATTCTTCAGCATTCCAGTGTGAGACACAGATATCTGTAATGTGTGTATATTTACCAGAATAGTTACCTGCATGTTTTTTATCTATTGAGTTAGATTTCCCAATTGCTGTTACTCCTTCAGGAAGAAGGCAGAAGTTCTAGACAAATGTATTTTTTTAGAGATGAAATACCTCTTCAGACTCCAAAGTTTCTTGCAACATGGTGCTTGAGTTGCACCTTTTATCAACAGTTTAGTGTCCCAGTTCTCTAAATGTAGCTCATCTATGTAAGTAATGCAGTTGTATTAGAGCTCTGTTTTTCTGGAGGTATTCAACACACAGACTCTTTCAGAAGTCTTGAACTGTTAGTCTGTTGTTTAAAGATCAAAGTATTCAGCCATTTCTGAGCAGCAGTTCTCTAAATATGAGTAACGAGCTGTGGCAAGACTTGATATGAAGCCCTAAAGGTAGATTGTTCTTCTGTGAGTGCTACCAGAAACAGCGCAAAGAAAAGTTCACAGCCTGCAGCAAAGCTCCATCCAAACCTCTTCACCAAGCACTGTCATCTCTGACACTGTGAAGAGTGATGTGAAGTGGTTCTCTGCCACAGAGTTGCTTTGCAAGAGTACCAGTGATATATTTAACTACTTGGAAATAACCACAGAGTGCATGTACTTGTAAGTTGTCACTCAGAAAGAGAGGTTAGTTTCCAGCTGATGTATGAATTCCATGTGCATTCATTCTCCTTACTTGCCCTTCAGGTTTTTAAAAATTGTATCTCTAGCTGAGTTAAAAATGAAATGGGGCTATGCATGGCCTTATATTCCAGTGTGCTGAGCATGAGGAACAGTGGGATTTGAGCCTAAGGGAACAAATTATCCAGTTTTAAGGAAGTGTCTGTACCTGTTGTGTGAATTTGCACATAGTCTAAACTTCTGAGACAATGTTTATAGAGGTAAGTACTCTCTTTCATGTAGAAGTTTCCCAGGAGGAATAAATAAGTAGAGGAATCCCCAAATGAAATTCTTTGGTTTCTTGTTAAGGAGCAGGTCAAATGGATAATGGCTTTAGTTGCATTTGACATTTAAAATATGTAACTTTTGATTAGACATCTTTGCAGCAGACAGCAGAAAAGATAATTCCGTCTGCCTGAAGGAATCTGTGATAATTTTGCCTGCAGGGAAGTGCTATTAAATGTATTAAATAAGTACTCCAAGATGAGCAGTGCATTTTGATTGCCAGTTGTTTGTGAAGGCTCTTTACTTTTAAGATTAATATCCCTAAAAAATTTTGTTTTGGTTTAAGATCAAACAAACTGTAGGCTTCAAAGTCCCCAGTTTAAACCAGTTATAGGTTAGAAAATGCTACAAATTGTCATTCTGACTACTTTTATTTGCATCAGATATTACAGTGCTTGTGTGTAAATGAGGACATTCAGTAAATAAACTAAGCCTGTTGTCATATTCATGTTGTCAAATAGGGCAGATACTTTCTGATAAGCAGAAAAAAGCTTTAATGCTCATACTTCAAGGAAAGGCAATCCCATATGCCTATAAAATCCTCCAAAGAGGATGAAAATGTCCATGATTCACTTCATATGTGAAGATTTGAGCAGTTACCCATTTGATAACTCATTCTCACTTCACTTGAACTTCTCTCCAGCAGATTGCCAAACTGAGGCAGCAGCTTCAGCGCAGTAAGCAGAGCAGTCGTCACAACAAAGAGAAGGAACGTCAGTCACCTCTCCATGGCAACCATATAGCAATCAGTCAGACTCAGGTAAGTGGGTAGTTCCTTACATTAACAGCCTCCCACCTTATCAGGGTTGGCTGAATAGCCTGCTGAGCCTTCCCATCTGTCTTGTGTTTGTTCTCTTGTGTGGTACACTGAAATGTTTAACAGTCTGATACTGCTGTACCTTCACTGGAGTTTCTCTGATGGTCATCCTACAATAAAAGAAGGGTTGCACCAGGATAACAGCTGAAATCTATTATGATGCTGTAAAAGTTGTGGGCATGGCCACATAAGCCTGTGCTTACGGGAATACGTACTTGCTTCGAAGACTAATTTTTTGTGGTAAACTTTGGAAGCTCCTCTGGAGGGTATTTGCTTACACGTTTTGCAACCTTATTTCATCTGGGCTAGTTAAAAATTAAAAATAGAAAATAAAGGAAAAGAAGAAAACAAAACCAAAGCGGGGTGCAGTGGAGGATGCCCAAAGCAGTTGTGATCTAGTCATTACAACCTGTCGGCAAAATTGAAACCAAGTTAAAGTTCTGAAGCTCAGGTGAGGTTCAGTGAATGCCTTCATAAACCTTAAGCCACTTGTAGAAAGCATTTAACCATGGCTTATTTGGGAGTGCAGATACTTGAGTCCTGATTAAATTTCACCTATAGTAGTAGATCCTTAACTTGGACTCCCTGTTACTAACAGGCCACTCTTTGAACATCTGAAATGTTGGTTCTGTCATGGTATTTCCTGAGTACCTTTTCAACTACCTGGTGTTCTATAAAGCAGCTAGTTACAGCAGCTGGTTAAGCTGTGATGGCTGATTCCTTACAGCCGTTCTGTGGGGGGGAAGTCTTGTGGTCAAAACCTAATATAATGAAGACAATGGGAATTTGATACTTTTCCTGAACCTGTTACACCTTTATAACAAAGGATCCTACAACATTTTGCATAGAAAAAGGTTTTGCTTTACATCTCAGAGTAAGCTGTTGCAAGTACCTGTGCCATTATAGTGACATAGCAAACAGTCTTTGACACAGATTGAAACCCACCTAGGACATATGCTGTGAGGAAATATTCTGTAGTACTTGGAGCTCACTTTGTCATTGCTCATGTGACATTTTGATTTCTCAGGAAGGTGTTCTCTGATGAAGCCATTCTGCAGGCATTATGTTTTGGCAGTCAGAGAAAGCTTGCAGGCAAATGACTTGCACCTTGGGAGCTGCACATTGTGCAAGATTCACTTGATAAGAACTCAAAAAAAAAAGTTTACATTTTGTCTTAAGCATCCTGTGATTCTGTGAGCAGGAGAACACAGTGATTGACACGTGAGCACTGTTCTTGGCTGTCAGTGTAGCTGCTGCCAAGGTGAAGCTTTTAAGGTTGACTGTGCAAGACGTGTGCACTCTTGTGAATGTTTCCTGTTGGTAACAGAGCTCCACTCAACAGGCTTTTCTGAAAACCATATTTGTACTTATGTGCTTGTTTCTTAAACTGAAGATGATTTCTCTTAAGACCTTTGACATAAAGTTCTGAAAAGCTATAAGCTAATGAAATTAAAGGTTCAACATGAATGTTTTATTTTTCATTCACTAAAGCCAACCAAAAGAGAGTAAAAGTGCATTAAGTGAATATTTCAGTTGAGTCATTAAGCTTTAGGAATGTTATGAAATGCCTTTTGGATCCCAGTTAAAACATTAGCATCAGGGCCCCACACGCTCCCCATCCCCCTGCAGTGTAAGTTGTAGTCTGTGCCTCTGGAAAATACAAACACCTGTCTACTTACTACCAAGTGAAGTCATAGAATGCTTTGATTATACAACTCTTCTTTGAATTGAGTAGAGATGATTTTATTAGGTTTTGATTTATGCTGGCATTTGTTTTTATTTAAATTCACCAAGTAAAGATGATCTTCTAGATGCTGAAATTAATACACAGCTTCTTACTTAGTAATGTTTTTAGTTTTGGTCTCAGACTTCTGCCTTTATTCTGTTTTCCATCTTTAAATCATGTTGCTGTCTACCTTCTAGGCTTGTATTTCCAGATCAGTCCCTATGCCACTGTCAAACATTTCAGTGCCAAAATCAACCGCTTCACGTGTGCCGTGTAATGTAGAAGGAATAAGCCCTGAACTGGAAAAAGTATTCATTAAGGACAGCAGTGGAAAAGAAGAAGTATCCAAGGTAAGCGTATAGTAACATGTTTATGGTTGTTATCTCTTTGTAATCTATAAACACAGGGAAAACCTTCCTCTTGAGGAACCTTCCTTGTGGCTGAAATTACAAATAATTTTCTTCAAAGAACTGTTTGCTTGAAAACTTTGTTTCAGTGTTTTAGCACGGTGGGGTTCTTTTTTGGTTTTTCTTTTTTATTTTTAAAGGGCTTCTGGCCAAACCTACTTTGTTTAGAATGCCCTTTCTGTAAAGAACTTGAAAGTTTTTGTGAGAAATACAAGTGTTTGAACATTCAGACACTTCAGGCTGCAGTAACAAGTAATTAGAGATCAGGAGTTTGTTACATTTGCTTCATTTTGCACTCTTTTTCTTGAGCAAGATGTAAGTTTCCAGTGCTATGCTGTCTTTTTTGGTTTTAATGCTTTTTTTTCCATAAACGGAATGTGGACCATTTTAGTTCCATGAAACCTCTGTGATCTGTCATGGGAGATCTCTGTGTGGGAAATACTGACAAATGGGGCAGCTTTGCTTTGGAGCATTGGACTTGTCATTGAGGAGTTTAGTGCTTGGATGACACTTAAAATGTGGAATTCGTGGTTTACAGCCACTGTTTTCTAAATAGCCAGTGAAAATTTTCTGCTGTGGAATAAAGTACTCCACCATTTTTTCTAATTTTCTCCAAGGTGTAGGTGCTTTTCTCATGAATGGTCATGTAATACCAATTCAGTATATGAGTCAAGCTATAAAACTTCAATCAGAGGTTTAAGATTCTGACCTTATATTTGCAGTTCTTCAAATCAGTAGTAAACTTTAAAAGTTTGGGAGTAGTTTTGGCTTCTCCAGACACCTAGTTGTGTGGACTAAGCAGTCTTAAGAATGAAATACTGTAGTAGTAGTTGTATGCTAAGTTTTCTTTCCTAAGGCTGTCTTATCCCTTTAGAAGAGGTGTGTATTGTAACAGGAATAAGGAAAAAAAAAAATCAAACATGCCAACTGAGAGACCAGCTCAGTAAGCCTTGTTGCAGCATCTCCAAAGAGAGCACAAAAAGGTGTGTGTTGTAGTGCCACCACTGATGTTGCTATGGCTAGGGTTGTAATCTCCTATAGTCGGAGGATATTTCATTTATCTGTCAGACAAATCATCCTTGTAAATGTTGTCCTTGGGTTTTGACAGCTTATTGCTTGGGATGCACAGCTCTCCTGTGTTACTGAACGTACTGACTCTGATCCAGCAAAACAGTTAAGCACATACTTAAGTGCATTGTTGGATTTGGGCCAGAGGTGCTCAGCAGTTTACGCAACCAAGGCAATAGTGAACCCTTCCTCCAAACATTCAGCTGGCGAGAGCTTCAGACACAAAAGAAAGTCATAAATCAGACATTGCCCTTGAAGTCAAGTCCATCTTTGTGGGCAGAGGGTTGTTTCCTGCTATGTAACTGTTAATATCTGTGAAGTCTGGTCTGGTGGGACCTATAGTGGGACTCCTAGCACTGTCTTTGAGATTGCTAGGTCTCAGTTTGCTTATGGAAGATCATAACAAGATCATAATTTACTCAATCTTTCTGCTGGTGAACTTTCTCCTAATAAACAATTTAGCTGTGTTTTAGCCTGGGGGAGTGCGGGCAGCTAGGTTAAGGGTTAGGAATTACTGAACAAAAGATAAACCATAGGAAAACAAACTTTACTGGTTTCACTGCTAATGAACCTGTTCATTTTTCTTTCAATTTTCTGCCATTCTTTC
Organism: Machaerirhynchus nigripectus; assembly: GCA_013397975.1. NCBI lineage: Eukaryota > Metazoa > Chordata > Aves > Passeriformes > Dicruridae > Machaerirhynchus > Machaerirhynchus nigripectus. Next base: position 540,476 of record VZRQ01004617.1, read on the forward strand.
TTGCTGTAACATTTTGCATTTTTAGATACTATTTTAAAAGCACAGTCAGAGATAGTTTGTTGCTTTGGAATATGTCTTCTGTCTTTACTCATGCTGACTTAATTCTGTTGGTTCTTTGAAATCTTTTTTTTGGTTTGTTTTAATCATCTTAATGATGATTAAAATTGTAGTTACAAAAGTAAAAGAAAACCACCACTACTGACCTGTTATTTTTGTGTTTCATAAAGATAATTGATGATTAGTAATGTCTTTTTGTTATTACCTTTTAAAAATCCCATTGGCCATAAAGTTTAGAGGGATTGCACAGTGGTCAAAATACTAAAAAAATGTCATTCTTTGCGGTTTAGCCATAGATGTATTTTTCCACATAATTCATCTTGCTTAGTTAGCTGAAGGTGTTTTCTTTTCGCTTTCATAAAACAAAGTTGTCCTTATCGAGTCACTTAATCACCTCTATCCCCTCAAATTCATTAAAAAACTTTTAGTTCATGTTCTAATGCATTTATTCAAAATTCTGGGATATATTTTCCTTCCATTTTTTATAACTTGCTGATTAGCTCTGGCAAGGGGTGGTGGTGTGTCTCCATTCTCACCATAATTTGTAAGACGGAATCAGGTTTTTGTGAAGTTGTTGCAGGCTTTTGTTCCTTGTCCCACTGTGTGACTCCACAACTCAAACATTGGAGACTGAGGTACAATAAGGTGATGGACTATTTGTAGGGATTAAGGGATAAGAGGTGTTCCCTCTTATGGAATACAAGAGTGAAAAGCATGAAAAGTGCCCTGTAGCAGAACATGGATACATTTATAGGCCTCCTGTTAGGAAAAACGTTCTACAGGAACTATCAAGTAAACAGAAGTAATTAGAAATAAATTTTGATGGACTGTCACACAGTGTAAGTAAACTGATTACTTTGTTCCAGACCAAGCTCAACCACGAGGGGCGGTTTGTCGTGCCGAAACAAGCCAAGACCGGTGGAGTAGACACCGGTGTGAGATTCTGGTCTGATTATTTCACATTCAGACTTCAGGATTTCAGTATCTTTAAGGAACTTGATCTCACTCAATTTCCATGGGAGGATTATAGAATCAGACTGGCTAAAGTAGAGGTCAGGCCTCTTTGGTCACTGACAGAACTCAGGCAATACAGCTCCCATGTACCAATTACTGATGCAAACATAACTAAAACAAAAGATCAGCTCCAGGACCCTCTGGCTTCCATTTCATACGCCAGGGCCTGGAAAGGAAATAGAGGCTTTCAGAGGCTACTAAGGCCTAAGTCTCAACTGCAATCAGAGCAAACTAACCAGAGGCTCTTTGAGCCCCTGATGAATAAGCTCTGGATACCCTTTAGGGGTACTGGAAATGGTGGGATCAATGTCCAGCATTACGGTCTGGCCCTGAGCATGACTCAGGACACAGACAAAGACCTTGACCTCTTCTTCCCCCTGACCCTGTATGTCCAGTTCAGGCAGTTCAGTGCTGGGCCTATCCGGCCAGACTTGGCCAGCCCTCACCCCCTCCCTCACCAAAGTGTAAACGTGTGTAACCTCGCTTTCTGAACCAGAAAGACCAAGTGTTCCTTGTTTGATTTCTAATACTTCTGGAAGGAGATGGCAAGGTGGTTTTATGTACCTACCTGGAAACTTAATCCCGTAATAAAAGGACTTCTTTTATTTTGCACAGATGCGGAGGATCCTCACTCAAATGTTCATAGCTTTCATCTGAAAACTGTTTTTTTTCCCAGGTGTTCCTTCCTAGGATACAGTATGGTTTTTGTACTCGCACCTTATCTAATGCACTGATGCCAGCAGGAAGAAGCACTTTCCTATGTTGGCCTTTGTGTTCCAGTCTAGAGGAAAGTTTTAAAATCAATAGCATTGAATACTTTGTGCTTGGGAGGTTGCCTCCAAAATAGATGTACAGCTTGTGAGGAGACTCCCACTGGTAATATTATTATAGACTGGTAGCATTCCTGATTCTCCTAAGTAGAGTGTTGTTGGCTGTTTTTCCAGCAAAAAGATGGGTGCTGGAAACAAACTGGTGAATGTTAACAGTGTATTGAGAAATGGATGCTTGTTGTCAAATGGAGCATTTTCATACCTTTGCAGGGAGATGAGAGCAGTATGTAACTGTGTCCAAGAACACACATCCCATAGGGATGGACAGGTGTCCTGTCAGAATGCATTTGGCATAAGGGTGATACATGACTGGACAGACTTGGAAAAAACCCCTCAGGAAATAGCATATAGAATGCAGTAATTTCTCGCTGTTTTCCATGCATTGGGCATTATGGAAACTAATAGCAGCTGTACCAAATTAGTTACCCCCTTTCTTATGTTGTAAGGTTGTGAGAACTTCAGTTTTAGAATAGTTTGGGTATGACTCATGAAAAGTAACTTTGAAAGTGGTTTTTTATGTTGATTAGGTTTGATACATAAAGTTTTTAACAAGCGAAATAGTTTTAGTTAGTATTTTCATGGAGATTTTTGCACTTGTCAGCATTAAGGGAAAGATAAGTACAAAAGCACAGTAATCTGAGATATTAACTGGCATTTTCTATGCCTTAAAAGTTGCTGCGCTTGGAAAGAATGATAAATATTTAGCTTTTTCTGCTTGTGTGTATATTTAGATATGTGTCTAAAAATATGGATTATTTTTGTACCTCAGGCTTTATTTCAGAGGAGATTGAAATATGTGATTTGGGGTATACTTCCTGACTAGCTGAGATGAACTACATTGTTCATCCAGGTGTGGAAGAACATCTGTGTTATCCTGAAGTCTTTAATTATGTGATCACTTACTGGTTTTTTCCCCTCCCTGGAATCCTTGTTCTACCTTTTACGTAGACCATAGTTTATACCCTTAATGAGCAGCTGTTTGGTGTTTTTCTCTTCTCCTCCTTAGATTTGTGTCCTCATTCTTACTGTTACACCTTGCTTTGAAGTCAGAAATCTGATTTTTTTCCTGAGATTTTGCGTCTTTATAATAGGAATTTGTCTGAAATTTTGTTCACTTTACATCACAGTTATATGAGAAGAAAGATGATATTACTTATACTTTATGGATGGGGAAACACAAATCCATCAAGGTTCTATAGTGTGGTTCTTCAGGTAACTCAGGACGTTGTATTCCCCTTTAGGAGTTTAGAGTGTAGTCTCCTTCGGGATCTGTTAACGTAGAGTACTTTTACAAATCAGACCTTTATAAACTGGGCATCCAGAAGAGATACTGTAAAAGACAGAGGTTGGTTCAGTTGATTCCCTGACGTCCCACAGAATTTTTGTGGCAGAGAGAAATAAAAATGCTGTTTTGCATGGCAGATTTTTTGGTTTTGTATTTTTGGTGTGGGGTTTTTTTTGTTTTTTTTTTTACTTTGTTGGTTTGGTTATGATAATTATGAGACTGTTTTCTTTCTACAGCTTCAGTCTTGTTTTCTCTTTTGTCTGTGTAACATGCTACAATGCTGCAGGTCTGTCTTGTGCATTGAATGAGTCAGGGCCTGTTGGAGGTGATGGGAATAGAACAGGCAGTCGTGTTGTAACGCATATGCAGTGTGAACTGAGCTGTTGGAACAGACCACACAGCTGTGCCCAAGCCTTACAACATTTGATGGAGCAACTGTAATGTTCTCTTTATAGTATGTTTCTTTGCTCTTACTTGAAATATGAAATGGTATTAACTGAAAGGGTCAGAAGAAGAAAATTATCTTCCTGCTCTGCTACGTCTGCCTCTTTGTGTAATATGTGGTGGTTTTCTGGATAGACTGTTGCTGAAAAGGGAGAATGTGATACTCAGCCAATAGGTGTCATGTCCTCATTGCTAGCAAAAGTGTTGGGTTGAATTTTAGGCTCTGGAACAAGCTGTTACAGTTTCGGAATACATGGGGAAGAGAGGCAATAAAATAAAAAATGTTCTCTTGAAGTGAGAAGGAAAAAGACATTAATTTTTTGTCGCTAGAACATTTAAGCTGTTCTCTATAGTTTGGACACAGTTCTTCCTGAAGTGAGAATAAAAGTTGTGTTTAAATCTTGCAGGCATTATTTCCCCTTCGCTTCTAAGCAAGACACTAATTCCCTCTTGATTTCTTACATTTAAAGCAGCACTGTCTTTATTAAAAAAAATAATTTTCCACTGGGAAGGACAAGTAAGTAGAGCATGCCAGTCTACTGCTGTGAACATGTCTATGCAGTATGTTGCAGAATGGGATGCAGGATTTCTCTGGGCAGTGCCAGCTAGGCTGATATGGGCAGGCAGATCTTATTAGCTTTCGTTCAAGACAAAGCTTGTGAGCCTTGTTACAAGCCTGCGTGTGCATCATCTATAGAAGGATGGAATGTAGGGGTGTGCTGGAGAATTACAACTTACCAGCCAAACTTGGATGGTTTCCTTTTATAATTGTAATTCAGTTGGTTGTTATGGCAATAGTATGCCATTGTATTTGACATTTTCTGCTTTCCCTTTTATCCAAATGTGATCTCTGTCAGGGTACTTGTTTTTCTTTTATAATAACAGTGACCTTTATTGAAAATTGTAGTACTAAATATAATTAGAGAGGGAGGTTTGCTTTTTTAAACTGTCATAAAAACCGTAAAAACATAACACTGGCAGGTGTTGAAGTGTGGATGTTAACTTTTGTGTTGGAACGTGCACATTGTCCCAGTACTCGGTGTAATTAATGTTTGTTGTGTCCCTTGTACACTGCATTATTTTCTTGTATGAGATCTTCTGTTCTTGCAAATATGCCTTGTTTGTTCTTCTTAAGGCCTTCACTTACGTGTGCTACAGGCTGACATTGCTTGTGAATTTGATATTTTCTGTGTAACACGAATTGCCTGTTTCTCTTGCAGCCTTTGGATATCCCTGACGGTCGAAGGGCCCCGTTACCTGCTCACTATCGTAGTAGTAGTACCCGAAGCATTGACACTCAGACTCCGTCTGTCCAGGAGCGCAGCAGCAGCTGCAGCAGTCACTCTCCGTGTGTCTCTCCCTTTTGCCCTCCTGAATCTCAGGATGGGAGTCCCTGTTCAGCAGAAGATTTACTCTATGACCGTGATAAAGGTGAGAGTAGAATGGCCTGCCTTTACCTATGGGAGGCATGTGATGTCCTGCTTTTACAACTACCTTCATTTTACTCATTACATCAGTTTTTGTTTTTGTTTAATGGTTGTGGAGGGATTGAGGATTTATCTGAAAATTGGTTTTGTTTGTTTACGTATCTTTTTCCCTCTTGTTTGTGAAACTTCACAAACATCTTCCATAAATATGTCAGAGGAGCACAGCAAACAGTTAACTGTTTATGAAGATTCTAATGCGAAGAATTCAGACTGTAACATGTTTACATTTAAGAAAGGTTTCAGGAAGGTTTGTGGTAGACTGTGTATTTATCATAGGTGAGTTGCTTGCTGTTCAAAATGGTGATGAAGTTCTGGACTGCTTTTAAAAGTACTCTGCTTCTGAACTCTTACATTCCACTTATTTGGTGAGAAGCCCAGATACCTGTTTAAACAATGTGATGGAGAGTAATTACGTCTCTGTGTATGCTGCATAACAGCTCAAAAAATCAGAATAATTTATGTGTTTATCAATAATCCTGCACTTTTTTGGAAGTCTGTAAAATGATGTTTGGTTCTATAGTGGGAGTACGACTGGAGTTTCAGTAATCAAGAGTTACTGACAGACTATGGAGTATAGGAATATAGGCACCAGTGTAAAAAAGACTGCGGGTTTTTTTTTGACAACTGTTCGCTAATAAAATTACCCTTGTGCTTCTGGTCAGCTAGCTGAAACATGGACTTCAGTATGGAGGATGTAGGATTTGGGTAAATCATGCCAGCTAAGAGGAGTAAGTTCCATAGAGGAAATGAAAACTTCTAAGATTTAGCATATATTTACTAATGAGCTAAAGATAGCAGTATTTTGAGGTTATATGTAAGGTTAAGCTTTTTTTTTGTAAATACTGTCTTTTTATTAATTGTAAACTAATTTGGGAATAGGACTGGGGAAGTCAGCAGGAGAAATACTAGCTTTTCTTGATTTCTGAAAAGTATTTTTTTCCCATCTTGGATTTAAAAGGAAATAGTGGAAAACAAATCCACCTGCCCAAATCCTGAACTGGAGGTGGGTGTGTGCAAGTGTGTAAATTAACCACATTAAAGCAAAAGTCTTAGCTCAACATGAGGGTTGGCCATGCTCCAAAAATAACAGTGGTATTAGCTTGCCCCCACCGTATTCCTCTTTCTTACACTATGCATGTGAATTTTAATATGTTGTCAAGACTGAATCACTGTAGAAACATCCACTAAAGTATTAGCGCACGGAAAACCATCTTGACAGGTAAATTGGTTCATGTATGTCCTGATAACAAATATGAGTTAAAAAGCAAGGAAATGAGTAATGCCTTTTGCAGTTAGTACTCTGTTATCACAGTAATGGGAATTTTCAGCGGTACATTTATTGGCAGTAGCAAGTGAAGACAGTTTGAAATAGTGCATCTAGCCTTTTTAATGCTTTTCAAGGCTTTTTATCTCCTGCCTTGTATTTTTTGAACAGCTGACTGGAGTGAAATTTATGAGTAGATACTTACTTGTGGATTTTGGTTTTAAGAATGGCTTTAATGCTAGGCTTGTATCAAAAGTCTTCTCCAGTTAGTAGTGTGTAGGTGATGGTAAACAGCCAGTTTTTTAAGTCATCATAATGGCGTTTTAAAAGTAGTTAAGTAAGGTACGTAATACTGTGCACATGAAAGATAAAAGCTTGAACTGCTCATCACAACTTAATTCTTTAAGGGCAAGGTTAAACACCATGAAAACAGGTAGCAGTTTTCCTAGAGAAAGTAATTTGTTCAGAGGTTATAAAAGTATAGTCAGAAAGGTTCTTTTTACTCTCAGATCATCCAGATACTACAGGCCATTTGTTCTGAATAAGAATGTTACTTCAATATCATTAAATTATAGATAAATGAGGGACATGGGTGGAAATACCAGAGAACAGCAAGTTTTGAGGGACAGATTTTTACATTTGTTGTGGATGTTACCTGCTCTATACAATAAAAACTTGGGGAGGTTTTCACACCTTCCTTTTAAAGGCTTTTGTGAGGCTAGAATAAAACCATCGTCAGTTTTTTGTGAGGCCTTTTAAGTTTGGAAAAATGCATCGTTGTAACCAAGTGTACATATTTTGACTATGTTTTCTTTTCTCAGTGTTTAATTTTCCTCTTGATGGGAATAACTTGGCTTTGCCATTAAGAAGTGGAGTTATCACTGTTATTAATGGTTCTGGGGTGTGCTGCTGAATAGGAAAGGAAGGTTAGTTTGACTGAGAGACATAAGGAGTGAGAGGAGCCAATGCTCTGTACAGACACAGCACTGCTTTACATTCCTAAAGCATCTTTTACTTTCTGTGCAAAGCTGTGCTTTGGCCTGAGGCCCTCACAGCTGCCCTTTAGACTCTATCACTGTTGGGTTTACCTTTCTGCAAGAAGCTACTAAATAACTGAATTTTTCAAAAGCAAGTGAAAGCTAATTTTCAGGAAAGGCCCACAGTATTGCTCTGAACAGAGAGTGATACTGCACAGTATTGATTAGAGCAGACAAGGAAGGGTTGGGAAAGAAGGTATTTTCATGGCACCTGGCTTTATGATTTTGTATTAAAACCACTGGTTTCACTAGATGTGTTTTGTGATGCTCTGGTCCATGAAACTGTAATTCAGAGTCCTACATAGGATCCCCAGCAGCTGTGACAGAAGTGAAATTCAAAGGCATCCGAAGGTATAAGCATATGAAATTTGGAGGGGTTTTTTTTGACAAATACAGATTGTATACCCTGTTTTTCAGGAATTTTGATTTAGGTGCCTTTACACAGCATTTAGTAGTCCCACTGTTGCTAGCAGGCTCTTAAAAGTAACATGTTCATGAAGATGAACTGAAGATACTTGTTAAATTCTGGGCATCTGATTTGTAGTTTTTTAAAGGGAAGTTGTTAGTGAAGACTTTGGATAGTTTCATTAGGTATTTTTTAACCTACCAAAACAAATCCCAAGGCTCACTGGCAAAAATTTGTTTCCTTTAAGTATTGTTACTCAAAGAACTGTTTTACGGATTCTTTTTTAGTTAGCCTCTTCAGTCGTTCTAATACGTGCAACCTATAACTTCTGGTATTAAGGTTCAAAAGGTATTTTTACTGGTTTAATGACAATCTTAAAATGTCTTCTAGATAACAGAATATCTCTGTTTTAAATATGTGTCCAGAAATTCTGTGTGGTAAGGCTCCATATTGTCTGCTGTGCGTTTGTGGCAGCAAAACTCCCCTTAAAGATTCCATGATCACTGTCGATGGGATGGGATGGGATGGGATGGGATGGGATGGGTGGGACACGCTGGCAGGGCGCCCCCTGCTGGTGGGACCTGAGGGCTCAGCCTCGGAGAGCAACAAAGGCGTACATCAAACACTCGGACAACACTCACGGATTTGCTGTGTCTGTGTCGTCAGGGATTAATGATGGGGCAGTTTAGCACTGCAGAGCTTACACGATGCACAAGTGGAGACTGGCTTAAGCTGTGAATTCCACCTCTTGCCACTTTAACTCATGGTCTGTGTTCCCAGTGCCTTCTGCTCTCGCCCAACACCCAGCTTGTACGTGCCAGTCTGCTCACAACCACGCGTGTTCTTCAAATAGTGCCTGCTGTGCGTTTGGTCAAAATGAAAACCTAACAACTTCGTAGGCTCTAAAAACAGGGAGGGTAAAGAGAGATATTTGTTTGGCAGCTGCTTTACATAGAAAGTTTCAGCCAGACAGGGCTAACTAAACCAAAACCTTGATTGAAAGCTGAACTGGCTAGTAGACAAGATTTAGAATCTTCCAAGAACTGACTTAACTTTGAATTCTGTTTGATTCTTCCCTTGGATGTACTGCCATAGTTTTCCACTATTGGTGGAATGAACAGTAGTACATTTTATGTCTGTAATTTCTTAAATAGAAACTTGGATCTTCAATTTTAAATATTAGAAGGAGGAAACAAACTGTCTGGGTTCTGTTAATGATTTCTGTGTTTGGAATGAGTGGTGTGGGCCAACAGTGGAAAGCTGCCAACAGGACCATCATGCTCCCAACTTGGCAAATATCTGTATCGTCTCTAAGCATTTTCTGCCTTCGTAGTTAACACCAAAAATTCTGTAAATACAAGTTCTGTATTCACTCTACTGCAGGAAAGAGCTGAATAATCAATATGCTACTGAGGTTCACTTCAACTTATTTTTCTCATATCTTTCATAATCTTCAAAGGGAAGTGTGACATTTGAGTTGATTTGTTTCTTGTTGTAAGAGGAAGCAGAAATGTTTTAAAACATCTAATGATTAGCCTTTGTATTGGAGTCATGGTAATACAAAAGTTTGTGTAGTTAACTCTCTGCAAGCTGGTAAAGAAAAATCTGTCCACTTTGGTGAAGTTAGATCATAGTGCTTGAAGCTTGGGTAGCTGAAAAGGCAACACATGTGCACAACAGCAAGGTAAACAAAGGTTATAAACTTGAGTTAAAAATAAGATACTCCACATTAGTGGAAAGACCCCAGAAGAGCTAAAGCAAGAGCAGGTATTTCTCTCCAATTAAGGTGTATTTGTAAGTTGCGTCCCCTTTAATTTTAATATTTCATTTTTTAATTGTAATCCTAAGCAAGGAATAGGGAACCACTAATACAACCCTGGGAGAGATGTTGCTCTTTGAAAAGGTAGAAGCCACTTCAGAAAGCTAATTTTCTGTGGATAGCTATTTCTGTAACTACTTTATTTTCTTAATGCATTTACTATCATGTTGTCAGCATGACTGTTTAAAGGGAACCCTTTCATAGTCTTAATATTTCAAATTTTGTGCTTCTGTCATTACCAGACTTGAGCCTTCTCTCATGTTTTCTGTCAAATTTCAACAAATCTGCCTGTTGCCTTTTGTCTTAGATCTTCACACCTTTAATTCTAAGTGTGTCTGGTTAAAATACACACATACAGCTGGAGTTACAAGGAATACCTGTATCCTAGTAGTGATAAGAGAATTAAACTGTAGAAGTTTTATTCTGGGTACTAAAGCAACTTAACAACTGTGAAGCAAGTAAGACATTGTAATGATGATGTAGAAGTACCTGCGTTACAAACTTGTTTTGTTACAACCTCTGAGCTGTTCATGAGACTAATGAGGTCAATATTCCGGTGAAGGATTAAGTTGTAAAATAAGATACGTGTATACACACATTTTTAATAACACTGTTTATACAGTGAGAAGGCGTTTTATCATTACCACTCATAATTCTTCTGCATGTATTACACATATTACCTTGTTCATTTATGGTTTTTGAACTACGTAATAAAGAATGTATTTGTTTCCAGGATCACAGCTCTGCTTTGTTCTGATTGCAGTGTTCTGGATAAAAATATCCTCCTGTTACGTGTTGTTATGCGATAGATTGCTGCTGCATCGAAGCTGTTGTTCAGAAGAAATGTGCTATACAAGGGTGTTAGAAGTAGCCTGCAGTAAAGGAAGCATTGTGGTAGAAGCAAACCAGCGTAGTGGCTAAATTGTGAAAAAAGGCATCTTGTTTGGAAATCGAATTTAATTAAAAAGCACTCTCAATCTCTAGTAATATAACTGCTTTAAATTTTCAGACAGTGGGAGTAGCTCACCGTTGCCCAAGTATGCCTCATCTCCCAAACCAAACAACAGCTACATGTTCAAACGAGAGCCCCCAGAGGGATGTGAGCGAGTGAAGGTCTTTGAGGAAATGTCGTAAGTAATGCCTTTTGTATCAGCTGGTATCTGCAAAGCAGTAAACCTGTTTACTGAGCCTATTCAACTGCAGATGAATAAACTATTCCAGCTGATGGGTTTTTCAGGAGCAAACTATTCTTATAGTTTGTGCAGAAGAGAAGTTGAAGTGTTTACATTGGTGTGAAGAGAAAATGGAGTCTTTTACCTCTTTTTGTGCATTTATAAAAGGCAACAAAAATCCAAGCAGGAAGGATAAGGTACATTGATTTCCTAAGCATTTATATAAACCTCTTTCCATGTATTTTTATAACATTTTTAATTTTCATGGCTTAAACAAAAACTCTCCTTGTCATAATTATCAGTTTCAAGCACAGGTTGCATTTTGATGTGTACAAAACATAAAATGGAATGAAACATACGTAAAGTGTCTGTAAATGGTAGATGCTTATGGCATTGATGTTGCTCAGTATTTTTGCTGAGCAAGAAATTGGAAGTTAAACTCTTGGACATCATGTCTTTTTTCCCCAGACCCAGCAGTATTTGAGCACAGCACATGTTGTTGAGGTTGCATGCTAAGCTCCTGTGGATGAAAGAATTAAGGAGGGGACATTTCTTGCTCTAACAGCATTCGTTGCCTGCTGGGTGGTGAGGGGAGCAATGTTGGTTTGTGGAAAAAGCCTCCAGACAAATTATGGAATATGGGAAAGGAGAGGTCTATTTTATGGAGGTCTTCAAAGGGATTTAAAATGACTAAATATGTTACTGCTGCATTGCTTATGAAAGAAAAATTCATGCCATTCTAAATTAACTGTGGCATTTTTTCGTGTGCATATGTAGTGCAGATTTTTTGTGCTGGAAGTTGCATGTTTGTCCAGTAATTACCAAGTCATTTTTTGTGATGGTACAGTTTTTAATGCTGTGGATCAGTTAGCTGACTACCAATATGGAAGATGTTTGCCCCTCTGTCCAGTTAATCCCATTCCTTGTCATTCACATTTTAGCAATGTGTAGAACCACAAAGTTCATGATGTGAAAAACACAGCTGGCCAGATATATAATCTTTTTTCTCGTTGTAGGTCTCGTCAGCCTGTCTCAGCCCCTCTCTTTTCATGCCCTGACAAAAACAAGGTTAATTTCATCCCAACCGGATCAGCTTTCTGTCCTGTAAAACTTCTGGGCCCCCTCCTTCCCGCTTCAGACCTGACGCTGAAGAACTCTCCAAACTCTGGTCAAAGCACAGGTTTGAACACCCTGACTGTTGAGCAGCTTTCGTCTCGGGTCTCTTTCTCATCTCTGTCAGATGACACCAGCACAATGGACTCCCCAGAGATCCCGGTACAGCAACCGTCCCAGCAGCAGCAGCCGCTTTTGCAAGAAATTCAGACTGAAGACCATTCCTCTCCTCACAGTTACATGTTAATCTAGAGCAAGGTGGAGCAGGCCTCTGCCCCGAGACAAGGAGTGAGGAGATCCTAGTTCAGATACATCTGCATGAGGTGGCAACCCTTCAGAACACCACAGAATACTTAGCAGCATTCAAAAAAATATCTCAACACTGTTCTTGGCAGGGACAGAATCCGTATTCGGCATTTTTTGGTGAGAAAGCAGTAATGCCTGCAGAATCCATAAATCATTAAGCGTTTTAAGTGGAGACTATGCATTTCATAGTACATTTGACCAGATTACTAGTACTGTGTCCTGTGTTCTGTTTCAAATTCTACAGTATAAATAAGCTCTCTCTATATATAAAAAAATGTTGCCTGTCTGAATAGAAAATGTCTTGCTGTGTTGTGTCCTATGGAAAATACTGTACTTCAGGATTATGTTTACAATTGATCCAGGTGTTTATATTTCTAACTTCTGTAATACACACAATGCAAAAAAAAAAAAAAATGGCCACAGCAGTTGCACAGTGCCCACCCTATGGCCTAGCTTCAGGTACTTCTCTTGAAGTGTAAACTCAGGTAACTTGGAATGTATATCATATTGGAATATAAAATATTTTACAGCTACAAAGCTAAAGAGGGAACATCACTCTTTTGCCTTTCCTTGTTTTATGCATTAATATTTCCTCATTACATTCCACTTTCTTGGAATAAGTGCATTCAGATCCAGGTGAATGATGACCCTGGACATGGGTGAACATGAGGAGAACCAGCAAATCTGTGATGTATATCACTTTGTCATGTGCTTACAAGTAAAACAACTGTTGCATTTACTGTCATTTCAATAGATGTAAAATTGTGGCATTTAAAGGTTTCAGGTGTTGCTCAGTTAATGACTGTTAAACTGTTGCAAATAAAGTGTTCAGTACTAGGCTGTACATGAGAAACATTCCACATTGTGTGTGAGAGGATTTTGAAAGACAAGAATGTTTTTGTTAAAGGACAGAAATTCTTTCAGGTTTCACTGGGGGCGATTGGGGATTTCCTCTCATGGTTTTTGTTGGCAGTTAAGGATGTGAAATGCTACTGTTACTGTCTAAAAGTCAAATTAATGTTTAGTTTCTCTTTTGGAAATGTTCATTCATTTGCTGGTTGGAAATAGGTTTTCAGATTTTTTTGAGCAGTGTTAGAAGAGCAGCGTTTTATTTATGTAGTGAGTAATTGTGTTTGGGTGAAAGTCCAGAAATAGCAAGTGGGTGTTCTAAGAGGGGTGGAAAAAACAATAGTTTTAAGTTCATGTTACTTAAAGCTTCTCCCGTAACTTTCAGTTACTTAAGTTGTGTGTGTAAAAGTGTGCTTTTCCCCCTCCTTAAGTGTGAATAAAAGAAAAATCCATGTAAAATAATCCTGGTTTTGCAGGCTGGACACTTTCTCAAAATAGTACATGGCAAGATTGGGTTTGTGGTGCTCTTCTATTGTACATGGAAAAAGAAGAGCATTGCTTTCAGAGATAATTTCCTGTGATACAAAAAGGACCCCAAAGGCAAAATAAACTTGGTGTTCTTGCTCCATTGCTTTCAGCTCGGTGGAACTACGTTTATGCTGTCTGCTCCTAAGAGAATAAGGTTCACCTTTTCCAGGAATTGAAGAGATTAGTAGCCTGCAGCTACTAGGAGCATTTAAACTTGCTCTTTTATGTTTTTTTTTCTGATTTTGAAGATGAGACTGGAGGGGGGTGAGAATGAGCCACCAATAACTACTCACTAGATACGTGCTTTTTATGGAGATAAAGCATTGCTTTCTTTTTATTACTGAGTTTTTGTTAACACTGTCTTACAAGGTGGAATTTGCAGCCTATAAAACATCCACTGTTTTTTGACTCCCCTTACAGAAAATGTAGAAGGAGAGAGGTCTGTCTCTTAACCATTTTCATGTGAAAAAGCTTCGTGAAACACAACAGCCATCTTTAACCCTACTAATCTCAGGCCTAGGTGAAAACACTATATATTTTATAGACTGAAGATAAAGGGGAGAAAATACTCGTGATGTAAGTATCAATTCCTTTTAATATTTTTCTTTCTAGACTAACATGGCAGTATGATGACCTTTTTATGCTCTGGGTATGTCCAGATAAGAAATTGTAGTCTCAGTTATTGGTGTTAGGTTACCAGGGGATATGATGAGTGGTTTTTAGATCAGTGCTGAACTCTGTACAATATTTGCAATGCCATTACATGTTCTTTATATTTTTTCCACGAGAAACTAAATATTAATTAAAATGCACATTTGTTCTTAGCAGAATCGAAGGTTTTGAACCAAATGTGTTAAAGCTAATGCTTTGCCATGTAAATTTCCCAGCAGTTGTTTATCTCAATTGTATTCTACATCCAGCTGTAGAAATTTGTCAAATATTGTTTAAAGTTTTGTACATAGTTGTACTGTTATTTCTAGCCACTGTGCTGAACAGTATTCAAGTTATCACACAATATTGCTTTACACAAGGAAATGTGTGGCTTTTGTTTTGTATTTTTTTCAGTATAGAAGTTCCTGTGTCTTATTTAAATAAAAATTATAGTTAAAAAAAAAAAAGTGGTGGGGACAACACACAAAAGCAGTGATTCATTTATTTGTTTTGGAAACTGTGCATGAAACACCATAGAAGGAGAAAAAAATTTAATATTGTTCCAGATTTACATCTAGAATAATGCCAACCATGTATGACTAGTGTGCTGTGTCTTCTAGAACAAGATAATCTCCTACCGATTTTTGCATAATGCTGTACTCAGAAGCAGGGAAAAACCCTAAAAATAACTTAATGCTTAAATAGGCTTTAAATAGCATACTCTATTTCTACATAGCACAGGAAAAATATCAGTTAAGAGTTATTTGAAACTGTATCTGCTGCTGTGTTTGTGGTATGGCTAATTTCAAGTTATCTGTTGAAAATTATGAAAGTCATTAGATGTTTCACTATGTGAAACTAAACTAAACCCGTAAAGGATGTGGTATAAATCTACTGACAGTCTTGGTTTCATGTTGTTTTGTATGACTCAAATGATTGCCATTTGACTTGCAGAATAATTCTTTCCAGATGGGGGTGAGGGGAAAGGAGGAAGAAAGAAGGAAAATATTTAAATCCATGTAAATCCTCCGAAGTCAGTGTTTACTGAAGAGCACTATGGCAATAACCATCAAGAATGGATTAATGCTTATGGTCGTCAGTCAGTGGAAATTTTAAGTTTTCAGCATCCCAAAGAATACAAGGTTTCTATGTGACTATGTTAAAAACATCAGCTGGAACTTAACGGAAAGTCCTGTGCAGGGCCAGAAGTTGGACTTGAGTGACCCTTGTGGGTCCCTTCCAACTTGGGGTATTCTGTGGTTCTGGGATCGCACCCTGCTACGGGAATGCTTGGTGTCCTTCAGTCAGAAGTGGCTTTGTTTCAGCCATTTCTTCATGAGCTTGAAGGGGTTTCTAGGAGTAGCTTTGTGACCATCCTGTCCCCTAAATGGATTTGGCTGCAGCAGTTTTGGGCTGTCTTTGAGTGGGAGAGCGTTTTCTCAGGAAGTACTTTGACAAAGGTGTGTAGCTTGCCCAGCAGAGATGCGACACAGTGTGTGTTACAGGCAACTTCTAAGCATCCCCATGAACCTAGGCCTTGCCTGATTAGTTACATTCTGGTTTTTTTCCAAAAGAGCAACACTTTGTGTGCTGTGTGTAACTCACTGCCTCTGTCTTCCCCAAAGCCAAAATGAGTCTGAACAGCACTGAGAGTAGAGAGCTAATGAAATAATTTTGCCTTGAGTCTCTCTTTTGTGAATAAAAGATCTTGACTTGAACATACATTTTCTAGTAATTAATGGCTCTGGAAGTGAATATGTCAAGAGAGTGGAGGACTGTAAGGGGAGCCCTTGGCTGCGTATGCTGGGGTAGGGGACAACAGACAGTGAGTGACCTGCTTCTTTTAGGAAACGGTGCTGTCAGGGAAGTAACTTCTGGCTTCCTGACAAACTAGCTCTTGGGAAGGGCCAGATGCTGGCACAAGGATAGAGTCTCAGTATCTTCACAGTATATAAGTGTAAGGAGTAACACAAACGAGAGAAATTGTGATGTCAGGCAACATCTCCATTCAGTTGCAAGGATACACCATCGAGGCTTAGCAAACCAGCTCCTGGCCTTGCTCCAGGGTAATGGATTGGGACCTTCAAACATTACTTGAGGTACAACCCAAGCAGTTTGGAGATAACAGATAACTAGTAGAAGTTTATGTCAATTACTGTTGTAAAACAGTCTGCCTTGCTGTGTAAAATACAGCCATGAAAGCACAGATTTGAAGCTACTCAGTTGGGAGGAAATAACCAAAGTTCCTGCTATGTATGTCCAGAACCTAAATGCAAGGAAAAAGTGAATTAAAGCTGGGAAAGTACACACATTACACGTACAGTCATCCAAACTTGGTCCTTGGCTGAAGGAAGTTGTTTGATCAAAGATTGACATGCAGTTAAAATGTATCTTGTTTCTGTTTGCATTAGTGTAACCACTCCTGGAAAACTCCCTAGTTTGGGAGAGACTGTAAAAGGCTCAGGGAACAGCTATAGGAATAAAGTACTGGAAAAACCAGAAGGCGGATGTGTAGGAGCTCAACATGATTAACTTGATGGTTGAAGAGTGACTTAATTTCAGTTAGTAAATACCTACACATGGGAAGTAATTACTAATGAGCTTTAAATTTAGCAGACATGGAATACGAAAGCAGTAAGAAAATGAAGGTAGATGAATTCACATTAAAAATGTGGATTTTCTTTTTAGCACTAAGTGTAATTAATTACTGGGCCAACATGCAAGGAAGGATTTTTTTCAAGTATTTATATTTTTAAAATGAGATGATTTTACAAAGAATGTGCTCAAATAAGGTTTTTATAAGCCTTACTAACTTGTGATTATTTGGGGCATTTTACATTTCATTTACATTTCTGGTGGTAAAGAGGTGGAATTTTTTAACTACCCTGAGCATTTTTCCCTCACTAAAGAAGCAGATGCTGCAGTATTTTCAACTAGGGTGTTAACACATCTTTTAAACTGTCTGGAATAGGTCTCTGGAAATTCGTGGTTTGTCAAACATGAATGAAGTCTTCAGTAAAGCAAAGATCCTTGAGTAGCTTTATTAGTTATTTTATTAGTTTGATTTTTTTTACCTCCTCTATAGCACCATAATTATGGAGAGGTGGTAAGAAACGGGAGAGTAGGTGTTGTTTTTTTGGAGTGCAGCAGGTCACAGAAATAATGTATTACTCAAGTGGGGCTGAGGGGAGAACGCTAATTGAGGAGGTAGGGAGTTTCCTCAGTACAGGCCACATTGGAAATGAGTGAACATGTAAATTAAACTGCAATTGCAATTGATGAAAGAAGAGCAATTAGATGAAGCTGGATAGAGAGGTGGCCCCATTTTTAAGAACAAGTTGAAATTTTATCTCAGGTTGTAAGAAGTTCTGATGGGAAATTTTTAGGCTGCCTTGATCTGTAGCCTGGAAAGCTCAAAGACGGAGCTGGAAGCCTGGGAGAAGGTCATGTAATCTTTTTCCCCTGTTGAATTAGAGACTGAGCTTCATAACAAAGCACAATTAGATTAGTAACCGTGCCTGTAGAAAAGTAAGGGGAGTGCGAGTGAGGTTTGTTTTTGTGTATGTGCTGAAGTGTGTGGTTAAACTTCTCAGTGACTTGTGCAGCTGTCGGTTGAAAATAGGGTTTGCTCAGGGCAATAGTAATACCCATGGCAATCCATTTCTGGTACCTTTGTTTTTAATTTAGTTCTCCAAATAAGTAAGTAAACAGCACCATCTAAATCCCAGACTGCCAGGCATAAGACATGTTAACTAAAACCAGGTGTCCACCTGCTTTCCACAGGTGAGATCTGAGTGCTCTTGAGATCTTTATGGACAGAGGTTCTTTCTCCAAGGAGGAGAAAGCTGAAAGAAACTAGACTCCCTGTAAAGGTTTGGTGCCAAAAGGCCGAGTGATGCAATTACTCCCTTTCTGAGTTTTATTTGGGTAAGAATTTCTAGTCATGCCCCATCTCTGTGACACAGAAGTTTCTCAGAGGGTAGCAGCCTCCCTCTGTAAGGTTGGTGCTATCCTTGGGCTTGTTACATAGGGAAGTAAGAACTCATTCTTACGAAAGATTTTAAAAGGGTGTTGCCTTTGGAAACTAAATACTGTTTTTAGGAAATGGGGAGGGGGGAGAAGCGCTTAAATCTGCTTTTGTGATTCCTTTGGATTCTAATTCACTGTACATCCTGAGAATCATTCATTTTGATGTCAGTTGCTGAAAATACAGGAAGCTTTAGATGCAGCTTCCCATCTCTATGACAGTACAGAGATGGTACCATACTACAGACTTTCACTGCATGGTTGTGTTTTGGATGGGGCACGTAGGTGTATTTTAAGGATTGTCACTTCATTCAGGGGCTCTTGTTCATGAAATGAGTTTGGGGACAATGGTGGATATGGTTTTGGTTCTAGTGAGGAATTCCAAGGAGATAGTTTAGACGCTTTCTGAATTGAGTACTTAAAAAATCTGTTCTCTTCTAGGGAGGATTTTCTGGTTTTCCTCTTCTGCAGGGGCATATTAAACCTTTGGGGGTAGGGGAGTGATGAAGGTGGGAGCAGTAGGTCTTGCACTTTTTAAACAATGGGAAAGCAATGGCAGCCCAGGCCCCTGATTTGGAGGGTAACCTTGTATGTTTTGTATGTACAGGATATTCCTTGGGTTAGGAAGACAGTGGATGCCTTAATACTCCAGAGGAGTATTAGCCTGGATAAAAGTCATTTTTCTGTAAATCAGGCCATCTGTAGATTGCAATCTGTCCCTTTGGTTGCATCCTGGCTGAAAAGCTGCTGAATGCTGCTCTGTATCATGGCTTGGTTTTGTATTCAGTGAGAAAATGTACCCCCAGACTGGACAACAAACTGGTACCTCTGTCTGGCCCAGGGGCTTCATGGCACTGGCTCTGTCCTGTGGGTGCAGGTCTGCCAGAGCAGGAGCTCTTGTCCATCTCTCAGCCTTCACCATCATGGAAGTTTCCATTTTCCAACGTGGTCTGTACAGGCTCTGCTGGCCCCTCCTGTATGGGAGTCTCCTTTCCACCATCTCTGATGACTGGGAGATGTTGTCTCCTTGTTTCAAACCAACAGGAAAAACCTGCAAACCTGGACTCCTGCAGCTGTTGGGAGTTACGGCTGCACCGTGGTGGCACTTGTACACTGGGGACAGGAACATCATTACCTGACTCATGGTAAGACTGGCCCCAAGCTGTTTGATGTTGTGGGTCAGGTGGGGTTTCTTTGTTTTTTTGGTTTTTTTCTTATATGCCCTGGTGCACAAACTTAGGCACCTTGCTAGAGATTTTGACACTGCTGATGGTGTATATATTGGATTAATCTTCCCTGGAGAGAGGCACTTGTTTCACTTTGGCAGTTGGCCCTTGCAGAAAAGAATTTGGTTTGTCTAGGCAATAGTACACAACAGGACCTATTTTGGGGCCGTAAAAGCATTTTCTTTTATCTTGAAACACCTTCCTTTTTTCACTTGGATAAAAACCATTAAAGAAAACATTACGTACCTCAACCTCAATTAAGCCCTGCATGAAATACTTCACATGTTTATGGGGAATAGAGATGGAACCCAAACCATTTACAGACAAGCCCCACTGTTCATTAAAACCACCCCCGGACAGATAGTTCAATCTCCTCCTCCAAACCTCAAGTAGGAAAATGACCATTATGGATTTTTAGTGTTTTTCAATTGCATGTAATATTTTCTTACAGGATGGGCTGATAAAATGGATGGGGGAAAGAGGGAGGTCTGTAAAGCAATGTCAGTGCAGCCTTCCTGAATGCCTCTGCTTTTTAATCTTACTTCCTTTTATTCTTTGTTTTGGCAACGTTCCCATGGCTTAAACTACAAGCAGTGAGATGGACCTGCACTCTCTGAGGTCTAGCCAGGCTTTGAAGCACAGCAGTAGTAACTTACGAAGGTTGCAAAGGCTGGTGAAGCCTAGAGGTCTCCTGCCTCCAAGGAGACCTGGGTCACTTCCCTTAAAAATGAAAGCAAAAGCTGCAAAGTGCTCAGTGCCAGAGGGGGAGGGAAGGTTAAGAATTAACAAAAGGAAGATTTTGTTCAAGTAATGCTTCTTGTAATCATTTCCTACATGAAAAGCAGCAATGGCTCTGAGTATGTTGCATGTGAGCTTGGCTGTGGTTTGGTGACAAGTAGAGGTGACCACAGGCCTTGCCTGTGGGCTGTGGTAGTGCTTCTGGCGTCTCCCCATTGTGCAGCCTCACGCCCCTCTGTGGCCTCTGCTGCCTCAAACGTGTTTTTTGGGGTTTGTTTTTTTTAAATTTTTTGGGGGGAGGGTGGGAAGCTTTCAGCCAGATGAGTACCACTGCAGCCTCTTTTCCAGCTGGAAATTACCTGCTATGACAGTGGTGGCCCATGTTTAGATGGGTTTGGGATGCTCACAGCCGCGGGCCCTGGGCAGGCTGCTGTGATTTCAGAGCACAGACTGGCATTTTGGGGGAAGAGCCTTGAATCGCTCCTGTGCCTCTGGCTCTTGCAACCATGGCTGCTGTCTACAAACCCAGCGAAAACCTTGCAGGAAAGGCTGGATCAGCCCAAGACCCAGCTGAACCACAGGTAAGTCCCCCAACAGGGCTTGTCTCGTTCTTTGTGTTGTCTTCTAAAAATCTTTCTGACAATCAAACTGTCACCTGCCACAGTGAGGGCTGCTCTCTGCTGTCAGGCTTTGGTGTTCTGAAGCTCTAGTAGTCAAGTTCAAGGTAGACATGATCATGGGAGGACCACACAGACTGCCAAACCAGTCCAGAAAAATAAGCAGCTGTACCAGCAATCTGGCCCATGATTTCAGTTCTTGTATTTTATGTGTCAGGGTTTATTCTGAGGATTGTACTTGGAATAATAGGAGTTTGGGTTTTTTCCTTATCGCATCCTGCTCCTGTTACATTCAGTATTGTTTCCTGCAGGCAGCTGTTATCCACCCACCTAGATGGATAGAGGGTTGCATGATTTAGTTGTGTAGCACTTAAAAAGTTGTTTTTCACCTCACTCCAGCCTGTGGACGAAGCAAGCATATGGCTTCCAGCACCTGTCCTGGGGCCTTTCCTACTGCCATAATAGCTGTGGAAGTCCAAACTAAAACAAACACCCTGCAGAGTAAGTTTCTGGGATAGAGGAAAGACTTTTGTTTAAAGAGGAGACTGGCTGTAACTTCTTTAACAGGTTAGGTAGGTCTGTTCTCTCTTCTAAAATTGCCTATCTACTTTTTTTCTCTTTTTTTTTGGTATTCCTTATCCCATACAGATTCCAACAGCAACTAGAGTAAATAGCTGGCAGGTAGTGTCAGCCAGGCTTCCACCTCCAAGCTACAGCATGCTTCTCTCAATTTAAATTCTGTAATTTTTTGCAAGCAGCCAAAACTTCAAACCCACTATGGATTAATTACAAGGCTGGTCACATCAAGCTTTTGCTGTGGTAGAACAGAGTAAAAAGCTGATGCAGCTGCTGGGAGCTGAACACTTCTGCCTGGCAAACAGCGGCCTCCTCCCTTGGTCACAGACTTGCAGAATGGTTTGGGTTAGCAGGGACCTCTGAAGGTCTTCTAGTCCAACCCCTCTGCCATGGACATTTTTTTACAAGATCAGGTTCTTTGTAGTCCCATTGAACCACACCTTGAACATTTCCAGGGATGGGGTATCTGTCACTTCCCTGGCCAAACAGTTCCAATGTCTCACTACAAAAATTTTCTTTCTTACATGCAGTCTAAACCCTACACTCTTTTTCCTAAAAACCTGCCTCTTGTCCTTAGGCCCCTATAAAGTTTGTCTTGGTCTTTCTTACAAACTGTATATTGAAAAGAAAGACCCACAGTAAAGTCTCCCCCCAGAGACTTCTGGACCCCAGGCTGAACAACCCCAGCTCTCTCAGCCTTTCTTCATAGGAGAGGTGCTCCAGCCCTCTTGACTGGTTTAGTGGCCCTCCTCTGGACCCACTCCAGCAGGGAGAGCTCCTGTGCTGGCAAGTACCTTGTCTGAGTTAAGGGGAGGGCTATACTGGTTTGTAATTAGTCAGTGAGGGGGAAAGCCAATTTTACGCCTGGGAGAGCACTGTTAATGAATAGCCAGGTAATGGTCTGATTGACTGCAAGGCCAGTCCACCTTGGTGCTGGAGGCTGGATGGTTAGCCAAGGCCAGACTTGCTGGACCTGCAGGGCCTGTTTGGCCATGGTGCCCTTGTTTACTGTCCCAGGAGAGGCTGTGTGTGTGTGCAGTGTGTGTGTGTGCACTGTGCTGGGCTGAGCACATGCAGAGGAAGGATGGCAGCTCCAGCAGCTCTGTTGTGCTAGGTTGGCCAGTGAGGTGTTACACCATCTCAGCATTTTGCTCCTCAGCTGAGGCCATGCCTCTGCTGCTTGGCTGTTGGCAAGCCTGACGGTTGCTCTGCTTCCTGCCTGCCCCATATGGTGGCTTGTTTAAAAATAAGACATTTACAAGGAGCAGAAGTTGTAAAAGTAGGCTAACCAGAGGGGAATTTAAAATAAATGCTTGGAAGGGAGCTTGAAGAAGTGAGGAGAGACCCAATACCAGGAGCTGCACCTTTACCATGTTAATTCTTGCTGCTGTGCTGAGATCAAATCATCTCAGTATGATGAGATCTGAGCATCTTGATCACTGAGAGAAGACAGGACCTTCCAGCTGCCCGTCCTCTGCCCTGGGGCTATTCCACCCCACATACTCTCAACAGCAAAACTGGACAGTATACCCGCCATTCATTCCCCAGTGGTGCTCATCCAGTATCCCCTGGCACTCACAGCAGGACGTGATGGAAGGTGGCAGATAGCAGTTGACAGAGGCCCCAGGAAAAGGCAGCATGATGCCAGCACCTGGGTGCTGTGCCCTCACATCAATCTCATACTCTGCTGAGGATTTCCAGGCTCAGATCCTGTCCGGGCTTGTAGGCCATGATATGTCTTGTATTCCCACTTGGAGCAAAGCTGCTTGCTAGTCACCTTGTTGTTCAGGTGGTCCTATTTTTTCCTAGCACATGCAGCCCCTAATGTTTGAAGGGAATCGAAAAGCATGTTGGGAGAAGGCAGGTGGCTGCTCGTGGTTAGTTGGTCCTGCTTCAAAGTACATCAGTGTCATGCCCATGCAATGTTGGATATGGAAACAGCAGAGGGGAACAAGGTGAGTCCTATTCTATTCTGTTGGAATATCTCATGGTCATTTAAGAAGGCCCAAAAAGTTACTTTAAAAAGTTACTTGCTAGTTTTCTCTATGAGTTGTTTCAATTGCCAAGGCTAACAGTCCAATTCCTCTGAAGCAGCTGCTCTCAGATTTGTAGAAACCTTGACTCATCAGAATCAATTACATCAAATTTAATAAACTTCATAATAAAGACAGTTAATCGATAGCCACCACTTTCATCTGCCATAGGGATTTTGCAGGTGTTTTTATTTTAAAACAATCCACCACTCAACCAGAATCTGCAACTGGAATGAAGCATATTAAATCAAGATGAACATTACGTGTGTACAAAAATCAATCTCTAAGTTTACCAGGATGATGAACTGCCCTGTTGTCCCGAGCACTGCTGAGCCTGAAAGCACAGCACAGACAATCCTCGCAGTGGCGCTGGCCTGGCAGTGACTCCACAGCCCAGGCTGACAAGGAGCATGTGCCAGACACTTCCTTAGTACTAGGGAAGCATTGTTTGCAATTGTGTGCTTAAGATTTTTTGCCCTAACAATGCTTGTTTGCAGGATGGTAGCTTCCCTGCTCTGGTTTTCAACTTCAATACATCTTTTATGATAATAATGCATTGTACACAGGGATTTCAACTGCTTTTCTTT
Source organism: Machaerirhynchus nigripectus (assembly GCA_013397975.1). Classification (NCBI taxonomy): domain Eukaryota; kingdom Metazoa; phylum Chordata; class Aves; order Passeriformes; family Dicruridae; genus Machaerirhynchus; species Machaerirhynchus nigripectus. The sequence continues at coordinate 564,541 of VZRQ01004617.1, forward strand.
AAGCAAAATCAATTACATTTTAAATACTTCTGGCTTTTTGTTTTTTAGTTTTTGGTGGGGTTTTTTTGAAAGTGTGAAAAAAATTGCACTGCAAATGATTCAAAGCCTAAGTTAATTTCAAAAATTACATATTATAAGAAATCAATGCTTAATATGAACTACTTGGTAGTGCAGTTTGTGGGAGGAGGAGGGAAAAGAAAAAACCCTGCAGCTGTGGTTTGCCTTGTGTAAAAGGGATGATCATTCTGATGCTTTCCTACCTAAAAACAGGATGAGGATTCAGAACATCCTTAGTTGAACCTCTGCAATGCTCTTAATTGTCCCATTCAAGACAGCAGTTTGGTTTTTTGTAGCTTGTTTTGGTTGTTTTGGCTTTTTTTTTATCCTCAAAATCTAGAATCTGTGACCTAAAAGACAAACAAACATTTTTTGAGCCTTAAAGAACAGTTAATTTTAGTTTTAGTTTTGAACTCAATACAGCCTCTTCTCTACTTTTCACCTAACTGCTTCAGCTACTAAAAAATGCTGGAGTAGATTGTCCACAAGTGTTTTAGAAACTATCCAGACAAATGTAATCCACAGCAAGTTTAGCAACCACAGACTTGCTTGAAGTTGCAAGAATCTGTTTAATGATTTTGTGGTAACCCAGCTGGGCTGAGGAGCAGCCTGGCTCTCCCTTGAGCACCTAACACCAACATTTTTGGCATTGCAGATAATTACAGTTTGGGATGAAGAGGATTTGGGGCAAACAGTCTCTGTTATGAGTACAAACTCACACCCCTAAGTGTAAGTGCACCCCAGTGTAAACCTTAGGTACTTCCCAGTTAATCCCCTTAGTAGGTGTCTTATTTACTGTCAGAACTGCAGCCCAGCGTTGTGAGTTCGGTCCCCTCTTAAGGCTCAAGAAAGTTACAGAGGGCAGAACAAGGCAGCTCACTGAGCAAGGAGCTGCCAGTACCAAAGAGGAGCAAATACTGTGGAAGGAACTAAGTTTTATCTTTAGAAAGAGTAAGGCACTGACATCAGATTGTGTGTCTTACGCACCTCAGGGCCCTGGCTGGGCTAGGTACTGTGCAAAGAGAAGATGAGACCATCTTTTCCCATGAAAAAGACATGAAAATCCACTGCTAAGTGTCTGAAGAACTTCTCTGGCAACAACTGAAGTACTTTGACGCTTCCAGGTTATGGGATGGGATAATGAACGTGACAGTTTTGAACAGGGGTGTTTAAAACTTGCTGAGGGTTGAGCCCAATGAACTCTGGTCAGTCCAACCTCACATCCACTGATAGCACATGGGTTTTTAGATGGGAGGCAACAAATGCACATTACTGCTGCTCAGTGCAGCCATCCAACCATGTTCTGCTGCACTCAAGAAGTTGGCCAATTCAGTGAGCTTGTACATTTATATAGTTATTTTCAAGTACTTAGTTACCTAATAGCCCATGAGGCAGGGATTAACTGAGTGGACAGATACCTGGTTGTGAAACGCTTCACCAACGTAAAAGGAAAATCAAGCAGATTAAAAATGGCTGACTACAATAAATTGTAAAGCAGGTCCTATACAGTACATAGAGCTTGTGCTCTTAACTGGCTCCTGCCACATCCTCAGGGTGCACCAGGGGATGTCCAGGGTGGACATCTGGAAGAATTTCTTCACTGAAGGGGTGGTCAGGCAGTGGAATGGGCTACCCAGGAAGGTGGTGGAAGCGCCATAGCCGCAAGTGTTCAGAAAACAACCAGACATGGCACTAAGCACTGTTGTTTAGTTGGCAGGGGAACTGTTTGTTCCAAGGTTGGACTCAATAGTCTTGGAGGCCATTTCCAACCTTTATGATTCTTTGAGCCTTTTCCCCTTCTTTTGCAGGGAAGCAGACGGACATGACATTGAGTCCAAATTTTATCACTGTCCTACTGGATTACTATTCATAAACAAAGGGTTTGGTACTGTCTAAGAACTGGTCATGTTTATCTTCAGATACTTGTTATTTATCAATTCAACAGCACAACAGCATTCTAGGGGGAATAAAGTTGTGGTTTTTGTCAAAATCATTTTATTAAAGAGTTAATGTCACAACAAGCTCAAAATAACACATGCTTCAGAAATAAACTGGATGAAAAATTCTCAGAACAGAAACAGAAATGGATTGAAGGCATGGTAAAGCATCAGTTCCAAGAAACTGTTGCAAACAGGTGCAAATTCTGTTGGTGCAATGGAGAAAAAACTCAGAAAAGAAGCCTCCTGGGCATGACTTCTCTTTATGTAGTGCAGTTTGTCAAATAAGTTAGATTGGAAAGGGCACAATTTCGATGGCTGCACAGACCCGAATTTACTTCTTTGATAATTAGCTCCAGCACAGGTTTTTCAACTGTGAGTACTAATAAAACAAATTTAGTTGACATCTTAACATAGCAGTAATAGATATATTATATACATGATAGATGTTTGACTCATGCAGCCTCTTCAGTTACATGATTTTTTTTTTAATTTACTCAAGAAACATTATAAAAAAATAGGTTTGCAATTTGTATTTCACTCTGGTGTTAGCTCCACATCACCCCAGGCAAAACAGTGTTTCAGCAGATAATCTAATTTGGCAAGAAATCTGCCCTAATTCTTAACCTCTTTTGTAAGTCCACGTAGAAAATAAATGCGAACTCTTTATACAAAACAAGAGCAAATAACTGTACCTATAGAAAAGGGGATTCATTCCCTTTAGTTTTATTATCATGGCACATACTTTATAGTTTCACAACAGCATACTAACTTTCATTTAGTTTTTTTAAACTCCAAAATAGTGTTGATGAAGGGAAGAATGTGAGTTACCAGAGGCAGCTGACTCATGCATTAAGCAATTCATGTTCTTTATCAGTTTTCCCAACAGCATCAGGATTGGATAATGGGTCAAGGTCAGCAAAGAGACTGAACCAAGCAGTCAAGTCTTTAGGATTCTTTGTAGATTCTGGAAAAAAAAAAAAGAAAAAAGGAAAAAGAAACGCACAGACTTGTCAGCTATTTTAAAACAAAACTGACTGAATGTTTGACTGAGGTCAAACAAATGCCATGCTATTGTTTAATTTATTACCAATGCACTTCTGACAAGAAAATCGGAATGAGTGATTGCATTTTAAAACACCATCTTTATCAGAATGTAGAACTTACATTAGAAAGAACATTTTACATGTCTGCTATGTATTTTATATGGCTCCTGCCATGATAAGTACAGGAACACTTTAACTAGAAATAGAAACAATCTCACTCTAACTTTGTTTCATGAAAGGTATTTGAGTGTGCCCCTGCCTGCCTGCAAAAAAGCAAAAGGAAAGTGAAGGCAAATTTTACTTTCAACCTCTCTTACAGGACTAAATTCCTTTGCCTCAATCCAGTTCATGTGACTGTTCTGTCTCCCCTGTATACAACCAACAAGGTCATTACCCTGGAATGAAGTTTAACACATTGGCTGGAGAGAGAGAGAGGTTATGTTTGATAGCCAGTCCCCAGCACAGCTTCTAGTATTATTTTGATGGATGTAGACAAAATGTGAATAGGGAACATATCCAACAGCAGCTGGACTATTTCACCTCTGTGTCCACACTGACATATGTATTTCACAGAGGTCTCCTCCCTGCTCTCATTCCAACTGGGCAGATGTTCACGTTAAAGCAGTAACAACTTTGGCTGCTATGAAGAAGGTACATCTCCACTTGCTTTGTTTTTGTGACCCTATGCCCAGCATATACTGATAGTGAAATAAGATGTGCTCTTCTCTCAGAGAGATAATGGCACATGAAAGCTTTCTTTGTGACACAGAGAATTTACAGACAAAATAGGCTCTGCCTGGCATGACACTCCTCTTGGTATCTGCCACTTTCAGAACCACAGACTTCCACATAGCTGAAGGCTGTCCCTTTTGCTGGAGCCAGTCCTGTGGCTGTGTAATCACACTGATTTCCAAAAGAGTTTCCAAAACACCTTAAACCTCTTTTCTTTTTTTCTGCTGAGCTGAAAAATGCCAGGGGAAGGAATACATGTCACCCCTTTCTTCTGCACCGAACATCTCTGACTTTGCTTCAGATCAAATGTGAATGCACAAAATTGGCTACAAACTGGCAGTGGAATTCAACATAATCCTGGTTCACTTACCCAGAAAATAGTCAAAAATCAGCAGGGGTTTGTCTCAGTAGATGGCAGGACTATGCACTCTTGGCTCAGTTGCAACAACTGAATTAAGTTTTAAACAGATGATTACTGATATGATGCATGTTGATCAACAAAATTTGCAATTAGGGCTCTTCTGCCTTATCAGTAGCGTGTATTTTAGACACAATGCTAAAACCTAGAGCTTCAAAACATTGTTTAGCTCAGACCATGTGCATGCAGTTGCTATTCTGTGTGACTCAAAATTAAAGTAGGGAAAAGAAACTGTAGCTTCAGCTCCTTTGTTATATAGTAAATTACTCTTTTGACATGCTATTAGCACTAAGCCTACCACAAATATACATACACACACATATCATACACCTAATTAAGGTGAATCAGAGTGATCAGTGAGCACAAGACTGAGCTGTAGTTACTACAAAAGTAAGTTTTGTTACGGCAGTAACTGAGAAGACAAGAGACACTATACAAGATACAAGAGCTAAAAAGGAGAAGCAAAGTAACTGAATAAAATACGTGACCTTCACCTTTCACAGGCGTCTTGTCATCATTCACATTCGGGCTGTGTGGCTTCTGCGCTGGCTGTGGTATTGACGGTGGGCTCACACTGCTGGCTGCCCATCCTAAAATTCAGTAATACAGCAGCATGAGCATGAGGAGTGACTTTTTTAACTCCAACACCCCAGTGTCTGGTAGCATCAGACAGCTTTATTAGTTTTATTAGCATTAGTTATTTTTTAGTTTTATTAGTATTATTAGAGTATTAGGTATTGTATTAGGTTTATGGCCATTCAAGTCTGTCCTTGTACACACGAAATCAGCAGTCAGACTGCACAGGAGCAACACCCTTCACAAGAGAGTATCTACAGATCACTTTCATCATCCCCAGATTCAGGCAACTATACTCTTTTCAAACCTTTAACCTGTCTAAAAGAAATTTTTGTTTCTTGTATTCAATCACAGTTAATACTCATTCACAGAAAGGCCAGTTCAGTAATCAAGTTGAACACAGCTGCAGGGAGAAGAATCACTTACATTTGGGTGGAAATACCACACGTAATAAACATTTTTTTCCACTTTTCTTTACTTCTAAAGTTCCAAAGACTTTCATTTCATCCACTGTTTCAGACAAAACCTTATTTAGACACCCTAGATTTTTTAGTTAATTTTGAAGTAATTCTGAAAAAAAGATAATTTATTGCAAAACACTTAAGAATTAAATTCAAGATTAATTACTTTGAGTTAACTTAAAACTATTTTTTAATGGAGTATTTATTTTTGTTCTTTATTTGAAAGGATCTTCTCAGCCAAGAAGAGAGCAACTATGCAGAAAAAGGTGAAACAATTTTTTGTTTTTACATGAGTATTCTATATCCACAAAAGACTAATGATAAATACACCTAAGGAGGCCAGATGAACAGGCTGGTAAAGTGAACTAGGGGTAGTATACTGCAGAAACATATTAGGAAAAAACCAGAAGAATTTTTGTCCCTGACTTAAGATATTTAAATTAATATCCTTTATTACATTTAGAGGACTGGAGACAGTATTTCTAATTTAATTAATATCTCCTTTAAGTTCGGCCTGGTCAATTATCCATCTAATTTGGCAGTATCACAAACAGGATGCTCATCTATGCACCCAGTTACCATTTCCTTATTCAGTCTCTTTTTTCTACAAGTGCATGCTTTCACATCCTTTTTTGACTCTTTTTGTCCTTCCTCCCCTTACTTTCTGCTCTTTTGGGAGCCCTGTCAGATACTGGCGCCCAGCATCCTGACAGGTAATGTAGCAACCACATCAGTCACATCAACCCTTCCTCTCTCAGTAGATTATTCTCATTGCTTTCTGATCTTACCTTGCCTATAAAAGGTCTAAAGCCCAAGCTGTGTTATAAAAAGAGGCAAGGAGAGTTTTTCTGTAAAATCACATGAATTAGGAAGGAAATTTAAAGCCACAAACATCCTCTGTATCTCTAAGGAAACTAACCAAAAACTTCCTCAAAATCTGGATGCAGAGTGCTCACATGTATTTGCTCTAGACAAAGGTGATAAAGGCTTGTGACCCAGCCTGTGCCCTCTGAAAGTGAGGTTTTAGAGTTTAATCTTTCAAATAAGCAAATCTGAATGATAAATATTGGAAAGTTACCTCTTCAGAATGACATACTTTTCCAGGCATTTTCTCTGCTCGTGTTACAAAGAATGGCAGAGGACACTACACAACTACAGTAGACTGCAATGCTTTGGTGTGCTTAGAGATGCTTTGTGAGAAAGTGTTTGATATGGCGATGAATGGCAACAGCTAAAGTCATCTGGTCAAACAAATAGAGCCAAATCCTAATCTGATAGAAATGAATGGGAGCTCTGCCAGAAACTTTCTGTGCAAGTCCCAGGGACTTCAGTAAGATCAGGAACTGGCTCCCTGAGACATCAGTGATGTTCCTTTACACTGCTGTGCTCAGCAGGTCAGAGAGCGAAACACTTCAGACCAGTGAACTCCTCTGGAGCTCTCCCTCCTTTCGAGCCCCTGGACCAAGGCTTGGGAGGCAGCACATCTCTGAGAGATGATGTGGCCTGGCTGTCTGTTTATTGAAACGCAGGTAGCTCAAGAGCCACTTAGAAAAACAAAAAGAACCTAACAATAGCAACAAAAAGTCCAAGCAAATATGCTCCAGAAAATATGGGATGCTTTCATAATGAAATTACTGATCTATGAAGGTACTGGGAAAGACTGACAAAGAATTTTTATTAAATACTTTCATGAACTATGCTTTTAGTGAGCTACAGAGAACAACTTTGCCTTTCAAAACCAAACCACAGCCTATCAGTTTGAAAGCAGTTGTTGGCTCTAAGCCTGTTTTGGCTTGCCTGTTCACAGGATGGCTTTGTTACGTGACCAGACAAAAGCTTATTGCCAAGACAGCAAGGAAACCAAACAGCTTGCTGTTCAGCAAGCGTCTTCACAAACATTGCAACAATTAAATTTAGAAATTGAAACTGAAATGGTGAGCTGTGCATTTTCTTACCAACTAGAATATATGCACATGTAGGGAGATAAAGAGGAGCCCTTAATGGTAGGAATGAGTAAGTAAATGAGGCCATAAACATCATGAAAAGAGAAAGCCAATGCTCCCTCTGAAAAAGCAGAAAGGCAACTGAACTACAGAGCTGTATCTGGAGGAGAATCTAAAAGATATGTTCGGAGCATGCTTTGTTTCTATGATATACACACACACACACACACACATTTATATGTATTTTAAACCAGCACCTGGTAGCCCCATAGCAATTCAGAGTCCTATTGTGCTGGATCCTGCCTATAAATACAGCCAGAGAAAACTCCGAGCTGGGAATTCCTGACCCTAACAGTTTATAACCTGCATAGCATTGTGCCTGTTTTACAGATTAAGATCTGAGGCAGAGAGAAAACAAAGCCCCAAAGATTTATGAGCGTGCTTAACGTAAAATAAGTAAGTAATCCCACTGAAGTTAATAGAAAAGTTAATGTGCTTAAAGTTAAGCATGTGAGTTTTAAGAATCTTTATGGTCTTAAGGCCAAATTCACACAGGAAGTATGCAACATTGAGGCTACAGTGTAGCACCTCACACTGAATAATTATTAAGCAATCCTACCAGTTAGGGGGAAAAAAAGTGTAGGAGATGTATCACAAGTCCTCAGTAAAAATATAATTCATATATTCTAGTATTTCCAACTTGTATTTCTAGATATGCTTATACTCCAGTTAGTATTTAAAAAAAAAAGTCTCTCTTCCTATATTTAATGATAAGGTCAGATGACGAAAGAAAAGTTGTGAAGTGAAATGAAATGTAGTTTAAGATGAAAGCTGAGTTTTCACAAGATATTAAATGGACCAAATTTCATCGTCTGTTAAACAACAAGAAACAAAAAACTCAGAAAGATTATTTTCAGATAGAATCACTCAGCTGATTAGGCCTGACTTTTTAAACACCAGTACATCAATTACCACAATCTTCTGCCAAAACCTTGGGAACCCATTTGAAAACATCCACATATTTTACCCTTTTGGTATGGATTTATTATTTTTTTTACTCAAGAAGATTTTGGGAGACCATGTTGACTGGAATGGATTTTCCATTTCTAGTGTTCCTTGAATGCAACATACCTGAATTCTGATTCTGAAGTCTCTAACACTGCACCCAATGCCAGTGCAAATGAGAGCTAACAGCCATCTCTGAAAGGGTACCCAATCCCACTTGCTGTTTATACCTAAAAAATATTTTTCCTTCAAAAATATATTTACATTTAAAAATGTAAATTACACTGAAATGTAAAATACATTTAAAAGTATGTAAAGCTGTGGGAAAAAAAATCTATTTCATAATACTTTTGTTGCTATTTTTAGTAACTTGCTTAAAAATCATGTACCTTACAAAAATACATCTAAACCTGTGAATCATTACAAATGTCATTCCCCCATTTTTCATCTAAGTGCTGAAGCCAGTGAACCCAGATATCTTGCTCTAGGGGTGCTGGTAGTAACTGTATTAATTATAAAGTAAATCTGACTTTCTTATTCCTGCCAAAATGTCACAGGTCATTTTACACCATGTATGACTCTTCCAGTTGCATGGGTTCCAAGAAATAGTCTCCAGGATAGAATCAGCCTGCCGCTCTTTCCTATACTGCTCTTCCCCAAATGAGATTTAAATGACTTGGGACAGAGCCCAAAAAGGCAAGGTCCCCTCCAGCTTGCAAAGCCCTAAGAAAAATCCAGCCAGACTGTGAGGAGGACAAAGGTAGGTGCTGCTGGCTGTTTATCACCAGCCTGCCTTCCTCCCTTCCTTCCTCCAAAGCACTGTCAGGAAAGCTCTGCCCTAGTTCCCCTCTTTTCTTTCCCCCAGCAGTAGCTTGGAAAAGCCAAGAGATTTAACTGCACAGGAGAACAAGGAGAGAAAGAGCTGCATCAGTAACCAGCCTGCAAGAGAAACCCACCTACATGGTTGCTAGGATGAGACAACCCATTCTACCTGACCCATATCCCTACATGCAATGGTATAGGATGCTTTGGGGAAAAAAAAAAAAGAAAGAGTGCAACTGATTTTCACTACATTGTTTAAAAATAGTATTCCCAGACAAAATACCGAAATTATTTTTGGTTTCTTGGCCCTGTAACAGAGACAGCAGTTGCGATTAAATCAGTAAAACCCACTCAAATACATTTTCTGTTTCAGGAAAAAACATTTATCTCAAAGGTCTACAGAACATTTCAAGAAGCTCAATGAAAACATTCAAGACAGCAATCTTGACTTTAGGTTTTGGGTACTTCATTCTCAAACACTGAATGAGAAGGGCTAGAAAAACAAATAAGTTATTCACATCTTTTTTCTCCAGGCCATACTCTGCTTTAATTTCAGCGCTTCTGCAGCCATGGCACAATATAAACTTTCACCACACTTCTACATTCCAGAAAACCATACTCTAAACCCTAACCCCAACATACTGACAGAACAAGATGGGCTCTTACCATGTAAGGATGACTGCAAGTCATTCATGTTTTGATCTAGCAGCTGTGAGGGCAAGTAGCCTGATGGTGCTGGTACTGCAGATGATGAAGTGTTCTCCCCATCTCTAGCAGAAGAGTTCATGGTGAGATCAGCAGCCTGTCCAAAAACAGCTGTCCACTCTTTGCTGAATTCCCCCTCATCCAGGGAGGAAGCATTGAGGATCTCATTCAGTAATACCATGTCATCCTTATCACCAGCTTCTGGCTCCAAGGATCTCACAAACTTTTCCTTTGAAGCTGTCTCAGAAAAAGAGAGTGAAGACAAATAATTTTTTTTTCACACAAAGTAAAGACAGAACTTTTTAAAAAATAGTCAATCTAGGTTTTGTATTTTAAGTGAGATGGAATATTTTTGCATGAATATTTGTTTTCTCTTTTAGACTTAATTCTCTTGAACATCTAGGTTTATATCTTATGCAACAATTCCTTGATTACCTTAGATAACCTCACTGCTGTTAAGACTCACTTCTCATTGAAAATAAAACTACAACTATGCTTAAAAATCTATTAAACACACCAAAATCATTACACAGTCTAGTATTTAAATAATTGGAAAAAACTACTTTTATGTTGCCTCTTGAAACATTATATGATACTCTCAAAAAATCAGATTTGTATAAAGTGAAAAAAAGTAAGACTTGGGGATTATTCTAGAATCTTGTGAGAACTTAAGATCACCCTTATGATCTTCTGACCAAGGCTTGAATGATTGGGGTATTTCCCCATGAAAAAAGGTTAGTCTATCACACAGAGTTAGCCTTCTACACTGATTGATTCTGTAGTATTTTTTTTTCTTCTCATAAGCTGCTGAGAAATAATTGGGGCTCACTTTCCTTCTGATTCCCTGTGCTAGTTTTTCCAGCACCAGAACTGCAGCTGAAGAAGCTCTTAGATCACCTGAGCCATTACTCCATAAAAACTGTTTTTTCCTATTTTAGAAATGTTAAATAGTTATATACAATACATGAAACTGGTAACCAGGATCATAATCCCTTTCCAAAATATTCTGAGAGTTGAAGAGCTATCAAGGACCCCCAAGTGTTATTTTACTTGGAAACATTTGGAGCTCCACTGTGGAAGTCTGCAGATCACAAAAACGGTGATTAACAAGGCTGATAATGTTACGTTACTGAAACACAGATCAGTTTATCTTCATTATGATTATTTTAAACTTGTTGCAAGGCACAGAAGCAACTTCAGTTTTCCAAAGTTTGGGTAGATCAGCCAAATTCTCCAATTTGCATTCAACTTACAAAGATGCTTTTAACCCTTTTGGGTTGGGATAAAAGATTGGCAGTAGCAAAGCGGTTGCAATAGGCCATTTTACTGAAACTCAACAGCCTTCTCAGCAAAGTTTCCTGGTAATAGCTGTAATAGTTTATAATGAAATGGTTGAAGTTGAGTCAGACAAGGAAAAAAAGCACAAAACTGTGTTTTAAAATGGGCTCATACGTCAGCACACACACCTACGTACTAAGAAACAAATAAACCAGCACACAATAAAATGATTTTATTCATTACTGAAGTCAGCTGTGAGATTCAGCTCCTTTCTAACTCACATTGTGATATACCTCTGTACTCCCTGACAGGGCCTAAAAATTAGAAATAGAAACATTAGAAACACGTCAATTCTCCTGACGTTCCCACTAGACTGTAACTAAAATACCACAGAAAACAATTTGTTCTTATGAATTTTCAGGCTGTTTTCCCATCTTCAGATAAAGAGCAAAGAATATTAACATTGTCCAAGTACCTCCAATTCCCCCAAGTTACTCAGCAGGTAAGACAGAGGGGTAAATCCTCCCATAGGGGAACACACCTGCTGTTTCAAAGGCCCTTCAGAACTCTGATCTCTATGGGGCATCACCATCTCAAAGCTGCTTTCAGGAAGCCCCTTCATGAACTTGCAGGGGAAGATGCAAAGGGAGCAGCAGATCTGCTGCGACACAGCACGAACACCACACATAACCACAAGTGCCCCAAACGGAACCAACGCAGGAGCGAGCTCAGAGCAAAGCTCTGCTTCGTCTGGGGAAACATTGCAGGAGCCCCATCTTGACTTCAGGAGCAAGCACAAGACAAAGCTTTACATGTGAAGAGCAGTCAGGTGCTCTTCACATGCTGCAGGGTGCACGACCACCAGAAATCTGAGGAGTGACACATTTTGTGACTCAGCAATCTTCCTGATCTTCCTGTGGGCACCATGCACCCATGGCAGGGAGGATAGGGTGTGCTCAGGCTCAAGCTGCCCGAGTAAGCAGCAGCAGCAAGTTTTACTCGTTTGCAATAAAGGTTATCTAGAAACCAGTCTTGCTTACCGAGATACTACTCATGTGGTATCTCTGCTAGATTACTAGAATGATAAGGACTTTCTCACTTTACCCATAAATCTTCTATTACTTCTTTTCCTGTTTCTTCTTTCACTGCCCACTGTCAGTCAAAAACCTTTTTTCTGTCTGCACATGCTGCCCCAACCTTATAAATGCCCATGAAAAAAATCCAAACCTTCCAAAAAACCACTGACAGAACAATGTGACTATATTCTTTTTCTAGTTGTTTGAACAAGCCTCTAGCAATGCTCATAATTCCTTTGTAAACATACCTCATTTTGGTGCTATTAAAAAAAAAAGGGGAAGAGAAACTAAAAATATTTACAACAGTACATGATCGGCAACACATGATAAAGACTTCCTTCTGAAACACACATGAAAGTGTACCTCTAACTATACTGCTTCACTTAAAACAATACAATATTCATCAGCCTAAAGCTGGCTAGTGTGTAAAATTAGGGCAAATGGCTGATATTTTAACAGTGCCATAGCCATCCTTAGCTGATGCAGACACCCCCCAGAAATTTTTGTACCAATTTAACTGTTTAGGTAAAGACAAAAAGTGTTCTGAGTGACACAGCTAAGCTTGTATGAGCAATAATTGTACATATTATCTGTATCTCCACTAGGAAGGCCCAACAAGGAATGGAACTGAGTAAGAAGAAAACCAGAAGAAAAAAAATCCACTATCAGACATGCACTGACCTTTTTTATTAACCACAGAAAAGAAGTCATTGTTACCTTATCTATCCACAGATTGGGGCTGCTTCTGCAGACAGCTGAGGAACTTTGCTGGTGCCTTCATGGGTGATTCCCCACATGGATAATTTCCCCCCAGTGCAAGACACTGCCCATGGCAAATCCAGAGTCAAGGTGTTTGCAAATGTCCTTACCTACCATGAAGGCAGTGTTTTAAATACCCCAAAGGCTCTCAGTCTGACTGACTAAACCGCACAAAGGGATTTTTTTGCTTTGCTTCATTTGCTTTTTGAGTTGTCACAGTTGTTTTTGTTGTTGAAGCTTTTTTTACTCATTCTTCTGAGATATATGAGTGAAAAGCAATTGAAAAGCAATAGAAAAATTACAGAAAATATTCTGACTTCTTATGATAACTTATAAAACTTTAACCCAATATTTCATATGTTATCTGGTAAAACAGCACATGCTCTTGAGCTGCCATGGATCTCACAGAAGTATAAGGACAGTGGATTTATTTAACTCTGTCTGAAAGAAGTCACCAAGTTCTTACATGGTTTTAAGAAGACTACATCATTTGTTTCTGATATGTATACTTCTAACACAAAATCTTGTGGTTACTAGTGTACTGCCACGAGTTTTAGCACAAAAACTAAAGAACCAAAATGAAAAATTTGTGAAATGTTATAGGAGGGGTAAGGTTTACAGTGGAACCTACTTCAGCTGGCCAAACAGGATATACTGCAGTCTACCTAATCTTGAATTACCTGGTATAAACCTTTCATTTCCAATACAGTTTACTTCATATTGTAACATCAATAATAGTGCCTCTGCTGAGTTTCCTTTAACACTATTTAAATACTGCAGCTGAATAATTTCATTCAACCTTTCAGATTGTGAAAGAAATTAAGAGCTAAGATTAAAAGTATACTTGGAGACTATGATTGAAAAGCAAATGAAACAGATGAAACAGACATGCACAATCATACCATTTTCTTCAGGCTGTAGGTCTAATAACTCATCTATAGCACCTAAAAAAAAAAACCCAACAAATAAAGAAAAATTAGAAGCAACAAAGAAAGATCTGCAGTACACTGACAATCAGTATGTACACATGTAAAGACAGTTTTCTCAAGTCTCTTCACCTGAGTTCTGCTCGTGGTTACCATGTCCCTGTAACGTGGAGATGACATCCTTGCCACCATCAGCTGTAATTGAGATCCATAAACATGTCAAACTGCACTTGGCAGGAGACCATGCTTATAAACAACATCACTCTAAGATGAACATGCAATGGTTGCTGGGATTCAAGTTTGAAATGAGTCATGTTTAAAATGAGCCTGGTCACAATGAATGGAAGAGCCAAGGTACAAGCATTTCAAAGTGAAGCAAATTTCTGAATAGCAACCTGAGGGAGATCTTCCTTTGAGCACCTGGCTGCTACACTACCCTCTACAGGCTAAGTGCACCCAGCTGAGGCAACTGCAACAATCAGACAGGTTTCTCCTGTCCTCCAGAAGCAGAGAAATTTCTTTTAGGAGCTTGTACCTTCTAAAGGAGAAGTGCACAAAAGTTCCATGACCTTGTCGCTCTCTAAACTGCCTTCCTTACAATGTGCTCTTCCTCAGGACACCAACTCTGGGAACAGGGAGGAGTCTTCACCCAAGCCAGGCAATAAGTGACAGCATCTCCTCTGCAGGGAAATAAACCGACTAAGACCAAGAGGGAGTAAAATGTAGAGCTGAGAGTTAAATGCTATTAGAGGTAACACTACACCACTTAAATTCTCCACAAGTTTCTTAGATGAGACACGGAGTTGAAACAATCATCTAGATTCTGTTTATCAGTGAAGAGAAAGATACCCCCTCAGGTGATTAATCCCATTTAAGTCATGTAGCAAAACAAGAGGGATGAGTTACTGCTGAATATACCTTTCTCTCCCTTATTAACTGTTGAGGAAATCTAGCTCCTAGCCAACTAAGTCTGTAGCTCTAAAGGCAAAGAAAGGGTTTGGCCACAGTACTGCCAGAACTGGAAGGCTCATCTGCCGGAAGCCTCACACAAGAAGCTGGAAAGGTGAAATAGAATTCTCCATTGGGAAGCAAAAATTGAATTCCAAACCCTTTCAAGAGAATTGCCAATCCCTTTCAAGGGAAATTTCAAGGTGTGTTCAGAACTAAATAGAACAGCTTTCTGTTTGTATCATATTATCTTCATAAGGCTTTGCCAGGACAGAAATGTGCTCCCAGCACTAAAATCAGCAGGTTATAGAAGAGTCAAGGAGCACATCTGATTACACTCTATACAGATATAGGCAGGAGAGGGATAACACACATGAACAAATACCCATGATGCTTTCATAATAGCACAATGCATACAGCTAAAGGGGAGAACCCCAAGCCTAAACTGTCTAGCAGAGGGGAAAAGAAAATCAGAAAAAGAAGTTCATGACCGGTGGGGTACGGATGGCCACAATTCTGTAACAAAAAAGATACAACTGTTGCTCAAAGCCTGCCTTAGTTGAGGTGGTAAACATGACGAAGCCAATCTTAAAGGCATCTGTAGTATAGTCAAGGAAAATTCAGAGCAAATGATAAAAAAATGGAAGTTACGAAGCAGAAGTAGTTAGTGAGGAAAACTAAGAAGCAACACAGCTCCCTCACTAGAAACACTGTATCTGTACGACTTTAGAGCACACAGGGTAGTTGAAGAAACAAAAAATCTTAGCAATGGCACAGACCTGCTAGATTATGAAGACAGAAAAATTTAGAAGACCAGTTATAAATATTTCAAAACACTTCAGTTCCTTTTAGGGGTGATGGAGAAAGAGACAGAACAAGGTATTTATATTATGGTGGAATATTTTACAGTCCGTAAGTAACTGAGATTCTAGAAAACATCTGCTAAGAAAATGTAAGTCCAATTTTGTATCCATGAATATTAAAATATCCTGTCAAAGATATATCTGATCTAATTAAATGCAAAATGGGTGAAACTTCGAAACACTGGAAAATTCCTAATATTGTGTCTTTATTACAAAAAACCACTCCAACAACGACCATAATTAAGCAGGGTGACTCAAGTAACTATAAGTTACTATGGGCTGGTAGATCACCATTACTCCCAGTTAAAGCATTAATGCAATGCCATTCAGTACGGGATTCAGCAAAAGAACGTGAGCATAATAAATGGTCCTATAATAATTTACTGTTGTTTTTATGGAAAGCAGACCTAGTTGAAAAAAAAAACAGCTAATTTAATTCTTCAATAAAACTAAGAGCTTTTTTCTAGGAAAGATATTTGCTTAGAAACAACTTGACTTTGCACTGCACAGCCTTCCAGCTAAAAAGTTACCACTGCGTAACATCTATAACAAACATATTGAATGGATTAGGAATGTGACAACTAACAGATGTCAAAAACACATTGTTAGGAGAAATAATTGCAAAGTAGAAGTGTTTCTAGTTTAGATCTGCAAGGCTTACTGTTTTATCCATTGCTAGTCAATGGCTTTAGCAGTCATCTGGAAGTATACACAAAATCACTCTCGAAAAAAATGTGCGAACAACTAACAGACTATTAGAGCAGTCCAGTCATTCTGTTTCTGTAATCAGAGCTGAGAGAATTTTACACCACCAAGTCTGGTCAAATTGCAAGGATAAGGAATATAAGCTGTAGAAAGGACAAATGAATCCTGGAAAGCTGTGACTAAAAGGAACTGAGTCTTGGTAAATAATGCATTCAGATATGAGCTTCAAACTTGATGTTGCAGCAAAATGGGATGTCCTTCTTGGATACAGAAAGAGGAATGTGATTTTACCTTCTAGAAATATGACAGGTGAGAACATCAGAAATCTCTTGTCCAGTTATGTGTTTCATATTTGAAAAGGGATGTTGTAAAGTGGAATGGAAACAAAAACTTCAAAAATAAAGATGAGATGATGATTTCAAGACATCAATATGATTAACCCATTGAAATAAAGATTAGAAAGTACTCTGGACTTTCATGTAGTACCTTTGAAGTACCTTAATGAAGGATAAAATAGATTATATTAAAATTATTCTCCATTAGTTTAGTAGAAAAAGTTCATCATCTTGAAGAATTCCACGGATGAAGACTTCACTTTTCCCAGGACTTCACCACCCTCACTGCAAGCACTTGTTTCTTAGTATGTACTCAGAATTTCCCTTTCTGTCACTTGCGTCCATTCCCTCCTTTCTTTCACAGTGCACTTCCAGTTGGAGCCTGGCTGTGTCACTGGGTAATAGCGACCCAGAACGCCATTGGCAGCAGCTGAGTATGATCCTGCCTGGCTTTTGGGCAGAAGTTCCACTGAATTCATCAAATTTTTCAGAGTACAGTTTAATCATTGGAACAAACTAGCGAGCTAAGTGGCACACTTCCCTTGTCCCACTTACTAACCTGCAGGTCCCTTTCTTGAAGGGTACATGCCCCATGTAGGAATCAGGCTTTGGAACACAAGCTATTTGACCTGAGAATGACTGAATGAAATGCAGTGGGATGTAACATGTAAGAGAATAGTTTTAACATGTTCTCCTGGCCTTAGGTTTTATTCATTTGTAGGGATTTGCTGGGTGAAGCTGATACAGGAAATAAACCAAACCAAACAAAAACCCCCAAGTGTTACAGCACTTATGGAGTTATGATAACATGAAATAAAATACCTGAATAGTTCGATTCCTTGGTATGGCTCTCCTCATCTAATGAAATCAACCTTAATTTGAAAGAATAAGAAAAAAAATGGAAAAATAATTCTAAGGTGCTAAAATAACAATACGTTTTCCTCTTTTTGGTCAAATCATTACAGATTCATATCAGTAACAAACAGTAATAACAGATGGACTCCTGCATTTGCTGGTCTGTTCGTTACCTTTTATTGTTTCATTGGCAGAAGCCTGTCGAAAATGAAAATCAGACTGAATTAGCAGAACCTACCAGCTTCCATTTTTAGTCTGACTCCCTCTCTGATGAAAAGCATCGTGTATTCTGCTTTTCCACATTTGGACTTTATTCATAACTATCATGAAGGAGCTACAACTGTTCTCCAGCCCCCTCCCCATGTTCTCCCCCAAAATGGCAACCAACCACTTTGTGCTTCCCTTTTTAACAGCAACTAATTAAAAATCAACAGTCAGGAAAGTTTTGCCCCATGTCAGCAGATTTCTAAAATAACAGATCATAAGCATTGATGAAAAAAGCTCCCAATGGGAAAAAAAAAAAGGTGAAGTTTACATGCAATTCTTACACAAAGGTGATCTCTTTAGTGAAGAGCACATCCTTTCTAATTGCTATGACTTCATGTAAAGCCATTCAAGGAGTAGGGAACGAAGCAGCCACAAGGCTGATGTGGTGGTGAAAAGGGCTGTGTGGGCACATTCCTCCTATCCTCTAGTGACGGGACAGAAAGAGACACCTCCCTTGCTCTTGGGTAGAGGAAAATTACATTCAGGCCAAATTCCAGCATAATGAATGTTTACTGTGAATGGAAAGTTCATGAGGATTTAAAAAGCTTTGTTTTGTGTAATTCTTCTTGAATCTTAGATTCTTGTTATTGGTTTTAGACAGCAAAAAAGAGACATATTTTTTCCCTCAGTTTTATGCCAGACAAGGACAAAGATAATCCATAAATAAACACAAGTACAACCATGACATGGCATCTGATGCATTTCCTGGTAGGTGCCAACGCAGACATCTTGCATAAATCACACATTCATTCTAGAACTTTACATTCAACACTGAGGAAAAGAGCTATCTATTAAACTCATTATTACTGTCACATGAGATCCAACAGATGGAAGTAAGTGCTGTGGGGACAACCACCTGCCAAATGGTATTTGGTCAAGTCTTTTCTAATGTCAACAGCACCAAATCTGACCAATTTATAAAGTGTTATTGGTCAGTGGTTCTGAATCTAAACCAGAAAAAGGACAGAAAAACGGAACTTTTTAAAACTCCATTATTATAAATAGCCAAGCAAGATCCACTAATCAGTCAAGCTGTTCTCTGCTTTTTGACAACTGATCCCTTTCTGGGTGCTTCATTTAAGTGGGGATAGTCAAAACAACAGGTGGCAGCAGGATTATATCAACATTGCATCTCCTGGCAACAGAATCCTGACGTTCAGGTAGGGGAGGGATCGCATCTCCTTCTCCTGTTCTCCTCTCCCCACAGCAGTCCATTCATAAGTCTCTCTCAGCTCAGAGCTGCAGGTAACTCAAAACTTGACAGCATCAGCTCACTTAGATGTACTTTATACTAAGCACCTACTGCTTCATTGGATTACTAACTGATGCTGTATACATTACAAAAACTAATCGCTGCTCAGAGCAATCAGTAATCTATATCCTATTCCCAGGTGAAAGGGGATGCTGCTGAAAGGAGAAATACAATGCTCATATATCTTCTCCCATGTATAGTTGTTTACAATTTCTTTTAATAAAGAAAAAATGAAGCAAAACCTAAAAAAAAATAAAAGGAGCACTAGGAAAGATGAAAAACATATAAGGGTTTTATGGGCCTTTTTAAAGCTCTTAATTTCACCATAAATTTTATTAGTTTTCATGTACACATTACAACACTTCAGGAATTTTTCTCTTGAGGTAACCAGTAGAATTAGACTAGCTATGTCTGTCTCTACTTATTTTTAGTGACTTTAGCAACCAGGAAGCAGACTATAGACAGAAATAATTATTATTTTGATATATAGGACATGTGACTTACTGACTCTGCTGATCTTCCACTGAATTGGTGCTCTCACTCTGCAGGTCCTCCTTTTCCGCTTTTTCTGTAAGTTTATTCATAGGATCTTGCAAGCTCTAGATCATAGCCATAATATAAATGTAAAGAAGTAAACAAATTAGAATCAGGGAAGCTAAAGTGCATCATTTAAGACCAAACCTGATTCTAGAACCAACAGAAATCAAGCACTATATCAAAACTATATCTGACTCAAACAAGCAGAATTAAAGTGTTAGAAGATACCCATTCAAACTGAGTCTATGAACACATTTTATATAAGAAGGTGACACTTGGCAACTTCTATACTCATGTTCTGTGTCTAATATTTATAAATGAATATTTCTAAGTAAATATTTCCAGTATATCTAAGTAAATCTACCTATACCATGTGCAAAGCAAGCACAGGTGGCGTGTTTCTTTTCTATTTTGGGGGTTTGCTTGGTTTTTTCCTCCTTCTTTTCCTGTTTTAAGATGAGAAAAAAGAATTCTTTACATCTGTTTGTTCACCATATACTGCTTCTTTTCTTATTTTTCTCTTTTTCTCCCTCCACAACTATTCACACAAACTTGTCAACTGCAGTGGTAGTGGGAAGATACTGCTTGTATCCTGAATCTGAAAACAAGGGTTAAAACCTTGGATGATAGTTTGACAAAGGCCAGGTGTGATATTATGAAACCCTACTGTGTCTTTGCAATCTGAAAGGCTGTGCTACAAGAAAACCATGTGCAATTTCATGGTCCGCATTTCTAAACCCAAAATTTGGAGATGTGAACAACCCAACACAAGCATTATAGACTGACTCTTTGAAGTGATAAATATACTACTGGTTGTCATTGTTACGTATCAATTAGGTATTCTGTCTGAAAAATTAAATAAAGGAACACAGTAATTAAGTCACAGCAGATGTTAGCAATGTAAGTATTTCTATCTCTATCAAATGGTTTTGCAGTGAAGGTGAAAAAAATTTCCTCTTTCTGAAGTCCAACTTGGTTTATGAAAAATAAAACCATGTTACATGTGAATAGTCTTGACCATTTGTAATTAAATGTATTAATGTTGTTTTGATAGCCACAGTAGTGCACCCCAACTTCTCTTCATGCTCCCCAAAAAACAAAAGGGTAAAACAGAGAAGTCACCTTCTGCACAAAACCTAAAACCCACAAAAATGTAGTGGTTTTGCACCTGGAATTTGAACAAAACAATAATGTGCTTCATGAGAAAAGTAAAACAAAAAACCACGGCCTAATTGATTGAATAAAAGTTAAGAGTGCCCAGCCCATCTGTCACAAGAAAAGCATTCCCAGACATGCTGCAGGTCTGGTCTGCACTGCCCTGTTAACCAGGACAGAGGAGTCCCCAGAAGGAGCATTCCACTTTCTGCTTGCTTCAGTACTTATCTGTATGAGGAATCTACCCTTCAGTATTTTAGAAACTGAACTTATAGATCTGTCATGTATTGCAGTTGCTTTTTTCCCCCCCTCTCAGTAAGTTAATTCTACCTAGAACTGCTGATTAATTTGTTGTAAGCACCCTCAACACTACAGACATGATCAAAAGATGAAGGTCACAAAAGCAGCAATTATTAAAAAAGGCCTTAAAGAAATTAACCTTATTCTGTGGTTGTCACTTTTTTTGGACACTGTAACAGTGTTAACTAGAACCCCATGTAAGTGTACTTCTTCTTGGATGCTGAATAAGGACACTAGCCAGCTCAGCTAGGTAACCTATGTATGAATGTCACCCTTCACCTGCATTTGTACTGGGTATTGATTAGACAGCACTTCTCATGCTATTAAAATTGATGGGAATTATTCCATTGACTCTTGGAAGACCTGGACTAGAGTTCAGGAAGACACAAACATCCACTATACTTGCACAAAAGTGCAGCTTAGAGAAGGAAAGCAGATTTGCATGATGGGGGCTGTGCTGCTTTGGGCACTTGAATCACCCTGGATATCTTCACAACAGGACACGCAGTCCACTGAATCACGAGGTGATGGTGAAACAGTTGTGGTGTTCTGCCTGCTACCAAGTATATCACCTCAGAGCCTGCTCCAAAAGGGTTGTAAAGGCTTTGGACATAAACCAGAACTACTTTAACCACTGCCTAATTATACAAGTTAAAGAAGATTATTAGAAGTAAAGTCTTCTGCATATTCACCAAAAATATACAGGGAAATAAGCATCCTTCTTTAAGGACCTATATTTTATGAAGTTTCCTTCATCAGTATCTCAGGAAATGCATATTTAAAGGACTGTGATCAACCCACGGAAACAGCATATAGAAACGGAGTTCACAAGTACCTTGGGAAGGAAGCAGCATGATAATAATGGCAGTTACTATTTCCTGTATTCGAAAAACAAACATAGCTCTGAAATACAGCTTCGGTTTCAATGGCAAATTATGATAAAGATTGCTAAAAATCAGCAGCTGTATTTTGATGCAATAATTCCATGTAACAATTTTATTCAGACAATATTCCCTCAAAATCAGATAGCAAATAATGAAATTATTTTCCTCATTCCTGCCTCCCCCTCTATTCCACATCCTGAGGTGCACTACAAACTGAGGTATCTTTTCAAAAAGATTTTTAAAAGCTAGAGGATGGGTATGAAATGAAATGGAATGTTAAAAAGCCAATGTCAACCATTTTCTAAACATGAACCCACAGTAATGTGATCACTACTGTCAGCAGGCACAGAAATGAAACCATATTCTCTTAATTGTTTCAGGTTACATAAGAAGAAAGGGAAGAAGTCCCATCATCTAGAAAGTGTAGTGAATTAGCAGAGTTATGACAACACAGAGTGAGTTCAGAGCAAAGCAAGCACATTTCAGTTGGATGTACCCCTGCCTTGGCTGCTCAGAGCACACAGACATGTAACTTCACAGCACTCTTCTAGCTGCTCACGTGGACTAGCACAGATTTTGTTGTGAGCTACACCAGATATGTGGCTTAAAGTAAGATCCTTGCATATTTAGAAGCCTATCTTCCTAGCTTCTTTAATCTCTCTTTTACTACAAAAACCAGAGTAAGACCATACACACTAGCAGAGCAAGTTCAGAGTCATTCATTCTGCCTGACGTGTCCATCTCTAACACCAAAAGTCACCCAGTGATATTTCACCTGCTCCCAGTACTCAGACTAAGTATCCAAGCCAACAAGGGATTCCTCCATTGTAGAGTTAACTCTGGTTCCAGGTCAGGCTCCATTTCTGACTGCTACTCACTCACTGAATTCCTCACCTGCATCTGGGCTGCTTTCAAGTCAAGCCAAGATCATCTGGACTGCACATAAAACCTGCCCTCCGCAGTTAAATCACCAGTGTTGACATTGCACTCAGCTCACCCACAGCTCCTCCCAAGTGCCTTGGACAACTAATGCACTTCTTGACTGAGAATCAAAGCAACACAGCTGAGGGCAGTTTCAGGAGCCAGGCATACATCCCAAGATGTCACAACATTTATGAAGAAGTGCAACATCACTGAGGAGACAAAAACCCAAATGTATTTCATTTCGGGGGAGAGCTGAAGAGGAAGAGGAAAAGCAGGCTGTCTGAGAATTTCCTCCCAGACATTTATCAAGAAAAGAAACACCACACCTCCCCAAAACCCTTAGAGATACAAAATCATAGGCAATCTTGACTATGAGTAAAGTCATGCTGTGACAAACAGGAACAAGAGAGCATACCAGACTACAGCAGAGGTCAGCAGAAGGCAATAGTGTTGTAGTATCTGCTTGGGCAGAGTACTCCAAAGGAGTACTCCATGTAAGGAGCTCAGGCAGCAGTATTCCACTTTACACAATAAATAAAAAACCAATATTCCACTTTACAGAAATAAACAGATGCACTGAGATTTATGCCTTTTGACTCCCTTACCAAGGCTATTGTTATTTCTAGGCTAATACAAACTCCTCAGGAAGTTTGGTATTCTGGAATCTAAATGTAAAAAATGCAACTGATTATTCTTTAAGTAACTAAGGCAAATGAATGGTAACAGAAACTAGAAAGAGGTATTATTCATGAAAAGTAACCCCTGAAATAAACTTGAATTCATTTGATATATGTTAATTTCAAGACAATGAAACCTTAAAGGCTTTACCAAAACAGCAGCCCATCATCTGTAATATTAAAGCAATGGATACAGTAACAGATACTTTTACATCACTATACATAGAATTGTTAGCACATTAATAATCATCTTTCATCAAGCATAAAACTTAGAGTTAGGAAATACAGCTGCAATAGCACAATTATACTACTCTTTGTATATGCCCTGAAGCAAAGAAAACAAACGGGCTGCTTTTCATTAAGGGATTTTGGCAAACATCTCTAAAGACAATGTTTTCTTTCCAGAAACAATACTGAGAGGCATTCCAGAGCCTCTTTCCTAAGGTAAACCTGGTACATAAATATATACTTATACTACAAAGTACAAATAGCAATTTTCTAGTACATAGCACCTCTTAATTTTTAGTAAGACAATCTACAACAAACTCAAATATTAACTTGTATTAATTTCTTGTTTTAAAGCAGAGCACTAATCCTACATTCATGTATGCTTAGTTTAATTCATTTTAATTTGTATGAGCAAGAGTCTGTCTTTTATGGAATTATAAAATACAAAAATTACTTACAAGCATCAAATACAAAATTTTCATTTGAGAAAGATCCCTTTTATGGTATAAGGCAGGGAAAAATAGTCTAAGAGAAGTAACTTCCAATTAAATGCAGAAATGGGCACACTGGAATATTTAATGTGTATTTTAAGCCATTATATATTCTGATTGTATATTTTAATGCATAAAGTCAACAACAGGCATGGCATCTTCATTGGGTACAGTTTTAGACCAAAAGTTTCTCCATCAGAAACTATACTACCTTAGATCAGCTATAGCTATTTACTGTACTTCATTAAAAGAATCTCAATGTAAAATTAGTTTGCAGCTTCTTTTTAATATATAGTTATTCTGGCATGAACATATGACATGACTGGCAGGGATCAGTTCCCTAACCATAATCACCTATTGTTATTCCACACCCAGGTTTACCAGAGGTGAGATGGGACTCACCACACCCTTCAGAAGTGACAAGCAGAGCTCACCCTAGTAATGCATCTGAAGTAGCAGCAGACCTCTGTTCTCTTAGGCAACACAATCTCACCTGATGCAATCACCAGATTTTGATTTAATCATCTTAGCAATCATTTAATGTAAACAATCAGAAACTAATAGTTGGGGGACAAGAGATTGTGGAGAAGACTTTGGTATAGAAAATAATCCCACACTCTAGAGACTGAAAGAAAAAAACCCTGATACTAAATGCCATTAACACAGTCCAAGCAGCTGTTTTCTGAAAGAACAGAATTAAATGAAATCCTATAGTTTTAAGGTATCTCCTGATTAGCATCATTTATCAGTATACATATCAGTGCAAAACCAGGAAATCACATCTTTTCACTGTAGGAGGTGAGAAATATAATTGTTTAAGATTCTCATAACAAAGTTAGACTGCATTCTAAACACACGACAATATTCACAACCATTTTTACAGTTACATTTTGCTTCAAGGGAGTGCTTGTTACATGTGTGGGTTCAATATAGATAGTATTTCTTTATCATCGAGTCCCAATCTAATTTCAAATTTAAATCATAGTGAAATGTTTCACAGGAGGAAGTTCAAAAAGTACAAAGCATCCCCAAATATCTCTCATACTCCATCACAAAGGTACACCAAAACAGGTGCATTTTCTCTCCAAGTTTCTCTCCACGGTGTCCAAACGTTACTATATGTCTTGAAACATCCTATGTGTTGTTCAGCTAAACAAATTTTTAGATACAAAAGAGCATGAAAAATAAATACCTAGCAACAATACAGGCTACCTACACAAATTAGACTGAAATTGTTTTCGATCAAAGCAAAGATAAAAACATCCTCAGAAATCTTTTAACACCAGGAAGGTAAGCGAGGAGCCCACCAGCATGGTGCCCAGGCTCCTGAGCAGAGCTCTGGCCAAGCTAAACCCAGGGAGGGGGGAAGTAAAGGGGACTTTCTTCCCTGGTTCGGAGTTTTACTGGAGTCTGAAGACAATTACTAGCAGTGTCAAGATAGCTATGCCCAACTGTCTACTGATGAAATCTGACTGTAAACTCTGACTAAAACCCATCTTCCATGATGAGTACTATAAAAAAAAAGAGGCTTGAACTTATGTTAAGTTCATAGCAAATGTGGACTTCTCCTGCAAGACATGATTCTTCAGAGGCTGGGTAAGATGAAACAGTTTATAAACCTCCTCAGTCAAGAAAAGACTGGGCTTGAAATTTGTTTGTTTGGTCTGCTGTGATGTTTCAAGCTGCAGAAGTAAGTCTCCACATGCTCCTCATCAAAGTTTAGAAACTGCTCTCTCCCATCCTGCATTCTAGAAAACATCTTCCAATACGGCGTAGCCATGTACAAACAAGTTTGGCAGTCTGGGGTGAGTTACACCTTATACCTTCAGGTGCTTCTTTTCCAGGAGCTCAGGGGTAGCCATAGGCTATAAGGCATAATGCAGCCCAACTTCCACTTGACACATGCACAAGGATTTCATGGATTGAGGCTATGACTTGTAATCCTTTTCAAACTGGGTTGTCTCTCCAAGCAAAGAGTGGCTTTGCTGCATGCTGTTCATTCCTCACTCTCCTACCCTTGGCAACCCTTCCATCAGACCTCCGTCATACACGTTGTTTTTCTCCCACACAAATAGTAGTTACTGCACTGCCCAAAATAACTACAGGACAAAGACACCTATGAAGATAACCGGTAGGTTCATGAAGTTTTTCATTGTTCTCCCATTCCTCTACTGAGTCTCAAATTGCAATACACAGAGCAGCTTCATATGCAGGGAAAACATGACCAGGAAAACACAATGCTTAGTGATTATTTTTAGATACGTGGCAAAACTCTGAACACAGACTTCAGTCAGATACTCCACATATGCCATACGGAAAGTTTACAAAGTATCAGCAGATACCACTAGTCTACAAAACAGTACTACAAAACACCCAGTAAAGGGTTAACAAGTGAGTACAGATGGGGGAACCCTGAGCATCCACTTACTCATGTTCAGTCCAAAAAAAGTGTTCTTAGAGAGAGTGAAAAACAGATGCAAAGGCAACATAGTATTAATTCACATCTGAGATTTTGCAGAGCAACAAAAATCCCTAATTCCGCTAGATGAATAATCAAACATGATCCCTCAGCCCTTAATAATGTCTTCCTTTGAAATATTCCTTAGTCACTGCACTAACATACAGGTTTTGATCCCACTGGTCAGAAGGACATTAAACATAAAACCTACAAGTATCAGAAAATATTTGGGAAAAATATCAATATGTGCTTTCTACATCCTTGTATGATCTCTTACTGGTTATCACTGGGCAAACGTATATATCTATAAATTCCTTACCTTTAACATAGTGAATTCATATGGCTGATAACCTTTGAAACTTTCATGAATGGCTGCCATCGTGTGTGAAGTCTTTTCCCAAAAATGAAGCAGTGTTGTCTGTAAGGCAGGGTAAAATTTCAGTGCCAACGTTAACACAAATCTGTTTTCAGTGCAAATTTAACATCTTTCCTCCAATACTAGTTACATATTCTTACAGTTGAATATTGCCATGGTAACCTCTTAAAAAACCACATTAACAGGAAGACATTCTTTCAGAGGTCAACATTTTCCTTGGATACCTGATATGTTGTTAACACATGAGAAAGGAGGTTGCATCTGCTCGCTCCCAAAAGATCCACTTTTTGACAGACATCAGTCTTCAGTTTGTCAAAGTTGAGTTTCGCGTGTCGCACTTGTGCTTGAACCTTCAAACAAAGGGACAATTGTTTATGTAGTGGTTTTTTTCTCCATTTTTAATGAAAGAGCAAACTAATACAACATCTAGGAAAATAGGACAAATGAACAGACTCGATTACAATTTATATTTTCATCAATCCCATTAAAATTAAGATAAAACAGGCTGATAAATGGTACTCTTACTATCTTGTCTGTTATTGCTTTTTGTAATATACTCAGCGAAGAATTTTTTTTTCTAACCCGTTTGTATGATGGATATTAGTATAAAATATATACTGAGAACAACTGGAAAACATACTCATATTGGTATCTTTTTGAAGAAGGACAAATTCAAAGGCCAGCCAACAAACTTGGAGCTAAAAGTTTACTGCATAATATACAGGTGCACAGTCAGAGACATTTCTATGTACCTATAGTAAGAGACAAATCATGCTGACAAACTTTAAAGTCTATGATATAGCAGTTCAATATCTTTGATCTGCTACAAAAAATTGACTCTTTAAAGTTTTCCTTCTAAAACTTGAGCGCCTTTCCTGTTAATTGCTATCCAAAAAATATCAAGTCCCCTTTTCCTAGGAATTAACAATTTCAGTTTCAAAAGGTTTTAGGTTTTTCAAATTATTTTTCTACCACCTATTAAGTACATAAAAACATACATTAAGTACATGTATAACACCCTGTTCCAAAAACTGCACATACTTGACAACAACACTGACATGATTTTGTACCAGGGTAGAAGGGCATTTCGTATCCAGGATTTCCCATTTTTGTGACAGCTTTGCACACTACTCAAATACTATATTAATGAAATAAATTTGCTTAAATTCGGTAAATAAATTTTGTTACAGTTTTCATCCAATGAAATGGGAAACACTCAAACCACAAAACATCATGAATGTCCTGTAACTCTTTCACAGTTAAAATAAAATATATACCCAAAAAATAAAAACAAACTACTGTAGTAAATTATACTTTTTTTTCCTTTTATGGCCTAACTCAAAGAGTAAACTCATTTTGTCCAGAATATGCAAACTCAATCAGAGATTTGACAAACCTGTATGCTCCTGATCTTCAGAAGTGAATCTGTAACTTTGCAGCAAGTTCCTTGTGCCGTAAGAACAAACACATACATCTCATAGTACAATCTGGAACTCTATGGTTACTGTACTTCTAATCTTATTTTCCCAAACTCAGAGTATACAAGAGCTCCAACCAGGCAGAAAACCAGCCAAAGATCTGCATCACAAATTCACCAGATTTACTACTCATACAAATTGTGGGACTCTTGGATTGCTGGACATGTGGCAACTTTATTACACTGATCAGATCCACTCTGCATAAGCAATACTGCACATCGGCCCAATCTGCTCATAAGGAAGAACCTACCACTATTCAAAATCTCTCATAAATGCAGAATCTTACATGTGAAACTTTAATAATAGAAAAGGATGATGCCAAAGAAAAAAACCCAAACACTTTCTCTTATTGTAGAAAAGAGCAGTGCTACTCTACCTTTACAAAATAGCTTTGTGGTTACTGCCTTCATCCAGAAGAGGAAGTCTTCCAGGAGAACTCCACATATCACGCCAAGCAGTCAATGAACAAATCTTAGAGTTCTGGTAATAATAACTACAACTGAAACCTCTAACTGGATTCAGGGCTCTAACCACATGAGTAAAACATCTTACTGATGTTGTCTTGCTCGTTGACTTTGCGTGTTGAAGAGTTCAAAAAAAAAGAGGGGTCTCCAGAGAATGGAAGACTTCTTAGGTAGTTAGGAGATGTTTTAGTGAGGTAGACAGATTTGAATTTCCTCAGGAAAAGAGGAAATTGCTGCAATGGCTTCTACTTCTTGGGCACGACAAACTATAAGCTATGACATAAAAAGCAAGGAACAGCTATTGCCAAGATATCTACTATGAAGTACAGTATTTTGTGAAAAGCCCTATCCAGTCGGAGCTACAATGGCAGGACCTGAGGCTGCCTCTTAGTTTGGGATCCCCAAGGATTGCTACACTTCTTTATCTTGTGCCTGATGGAAGCCCAGGCAAGGCAGCATGCTATCCATGCCAGGAGTGCCATCCCAGGCACAGCTGTCTAGTCAAAACAGCACGTGGGTAAAGACCTTATGGACCTCCAAAACTGAGCAGCAATGGAGGAGGATAAGAGCAGTGACAGGAAGAGTGTAGAAACTTTTTCCAGTGCTGGATAAAGACATTTGTTGTGTGTTAGGTCTTCAAATCCTTTGTTTGCTTTAGCTGCAAGTGCCTGAGAGCACAGTTACAACTTCAGTGTGAAACGGAGAGTTGTGAAGAAAATCATGGGCCTGTGCAAAAAGGAACTTCTAACTGAAATCCAAATACGGGATTACATGCATCTTTTGCCATAAAGAATCACTGCAATAGGTAGGGATTTAAGCAAGAGATGTTGTAGGGCTTTGAAAAAACTAATCTCAGTTACAGCCATGAAAATCCAGAGAAAATCAGCTGATGTAAATGGAAATGTGACACATATATAACCATATTTTACAATGGTGCAGCTGAGATCAGAATCCCTTTCCTACTCAGTATATCACAGCACTGGTGAAAGCACAGTTAGAACAGCTGTGGCTTTGTAGACTGAAAGTCCAAGTAAGCAAAGACTGTTAGTTCTGGGGAATATAAATACCCTGTCAGAGATGGTGAGCCACAAGTTAAAAAAAAAAGAAGTACTACTAAATGTAAGTACGAATTCTTACTCTAATTCCTTCAGAAAGGAGAAAATATCCATAAAAGAAAAGCACCTGTAAAACTTGAGTTGCAGTCTTTCTGCATACATTCTTCAGGGACATTTAGCAAAGAACAAGGTCGGCATTTATCTTAACTGAACATGTAATTAGTGTCTCTTTTAAAAGCTAAAGCATTCATAAAGAGAAAGAGGTCATCCACAACATGATGTGGAATACAAACCCTTATGTTTATCAAGCTCATTCAGATGATTCAAGATACTTAATACTGTGTTACCAAATGCTACACGTTTCTCTTGCCAACCAGGAACGATGTGATACTATGAAAACTATTAAATTAAGGATGCTGTTAGGTTTTTTGATATATTGACAGTTTATTGAGCAGAAGTATTCTCCTTTTTTCACTAGCAGTGCAGGATAAGCAAGAAAGAACACCCCACACTGCATCAGCATGACCTTTTGCTTTTTATCTGTGCCAATAAATGCATTTTCAATTGAAATTATTATTAGACATCTTTTAAGATTAATTGTTGGCTTCAGGAATTAGGTATAAAAGCTTAGTGCTTACAAACCATAATCTACTTAATACCACACAAGTTATCAGAATGAACCTTTGGTTTTCTGCTCAAGGGAAAGCTGACATAATACATACTAATCTTCTTCTCCTTTCTCTGCAATTACGCTGTAAGACATGAGAAACAGGACCTCATTGTGGTCTCGGTCCTGTAAATTTTTATTCATATATTTAAGTTTATTAAAGCTGAACATACAAAATTTCTCGAAAATCCTGGTCTGAAAACTGTCAGGAGTTTCCTGACCCTAGGAGAACTGCCCTGATCCAAACAAAACTTGAACATTTTATGATGAACGAGCTTCTAAGCATCTCAAACTATAGGTGCTAGATGTGAGATTTATACTATACAAGATAATCTTATGGTACTCTTGACATAAAAAAGACTATTACTCTTTGTCTTCTTCTAAGCAGCAACCTGCTTTTAATTTCCCAATGCAAACACCTAAGTACAATATTCATAGAGAGCACAGAAGAAAACATAAATTTGGAAAGCTATATCTTATTCAATCAACAGCTTGATAAACTGTAAGATGCCAGATAAACCTTTGAAATAATTTCAAAGGAGTGAAATATGTATGTAAATAAAGATATGCTACAATCCTACATCATGTGGGCTCAAAAGTCACATTCCAGAATGCTTGACTCTAAGGGCAAATATTTGCTAACACAGTTTCTTAAACTATCACAAAATTGATCAGGTTGGAAGTGACCACAGTGGGTCCTCTGGTTCAACCTCCCTGCTCAAGCAGGGTCATCCCAGAGCACATGGCACAGGATTGTGTCCAGATGGTTCTTGAATATCTCCAGTGATGGAGACTCCACAACCTCTCTGGACAATCTGCTCTATAGTGTGATCACCCACATAGTAAAGAAATTCTTCCTCATATTCAGGTGGAACTTCCCGTGCATCAGTTTCTGCCCGTTGCCTCATGTCCTGTTGCTTGGCACTACTGAGAAGAGCCTGGTCCATCCTTTCGGCAGTCTCCCTTCAGATACTTAGAGACATTACCAAGGTCCTTTCTCAGTCATCTCTTCCAGAGTCTGAACAGGCCCAGATCCCTCAGCCTTTCCCCGTAAGAGAGATGCTCCAGTCCCTAATTCATTTTTGTCACCCTCCACTGGACCCAGTCCAGGAGCTCCTTGTCTCTTTTTCACTGAAGACCCCAGAATTGGACACAGCACTCCAGGTGTGGCCTCACTAGGGCAGAGCAGAGGGGCAGGATCATCTTCCTCGACCTGCTGGCAATACTTTTCCTAGTGAACGCCAGGATACCATTGGCCTTCTTGGCCACAAGGGCACCACTGGCTTGTGGACAGCTTGTTATCCACCAGTACCCCCAGGTCCTTTTCCACAGAGCGACCTTCAAGAATGCTAACATTAAAAAAAAAAGAAAAATGCTCAGACCCAGTTAAAAAACTCATTCAAAATGTTCAGTTACTAAACTACAGATGTCACATACTTTCAAGGAGTCTTTATGTTGTCTACATACATCTGTGTTACTACTTTCTTTTAGTCTCCTATAAAATGCAAAATTTATTTTCAGTAGTAGCCTAATTTCAGGGACAATTCAGCTAGTGAAGCATCATCTCCAAAATTATGTCGGATAAATGCACTAACTCACTTTACATACAGTATATTTTTGTCTCAGCATTTCCAGCATAGAAGGAGAAACAGATGCTTTTAGTGACGTTTGTCACCCAACCTCTCACTTACTCTATCTGAAAAGCATGCACAGTGTGTGTATAGGCTGGAAGGAGGAGGGTAAGTAAATCAAGAGGGAAAATGCCTGAAATATAGCAAACCTTCCTGTTCAGGGCTCTGGGTAAACTCTACCAGCAGATGGAATCAGAGCAAATCTCTACATTAAATAAGTATACCACCTTCTGGCATACCTGATCATTGTAAAGACTACATGAAAATGAAAATGTAATCAAACTGTAGTTTGAGGACTAAGTATTTACCGTAGAGCACAACTTACAGCATTTCTGCATATGGCACAGAAAACATAAGGAACTAGATTCTCAGTTCCCACAAACTCTAGTAATTTCACAGCGCAAGTGGTGTTTTGATAAGGAACACCCATTACAGCTTTGTGGGAGCATAACTAAGCACTTACCAGTTTACTTTTCCTTTTCTTTTTAATTCAAGATTGATAATGTGAAGTCAGAGAACAGAAAAGGTAATGTTTTATTCAAAATAATGCCTGTAATTAAACTTTTCCACATGAAATGTAAGGACTTCCAATGCTTTGCACAGTATGATTTCCGTGTGCTTTGGTATATTCTACATTTTGCAGACCATACTTTGACTAAACTGTTCCCTTGGAACAGAGATTAATGAATGCAGTAAATACTATTCCAAACCATCATCTTTTAAGAATAACACATAAAAACAATGGTTAAAGAAGAGTGGGCATACTTATGTTCGTCTGCTTCAACCCTGGTTATTAAAATCTTCATTTACGATCTGATGAGAAAATTTGGTAGAAATTAATTTTAGGAGATGAAATTTTTTAAGTGAGCCATGTCTAGCGAAAAGGGAAAACTACTCGGACAGTATAAACACATCCAAACTATATCTTTAAGTCTGAAGCTGAGCAGATGTACATCACATTTGTTCAAGAAATGAAACCATTCTTGAAATTTGAATTAAGATAATTTTAGTGCAGAACAACGCCCAATAATCCACTTCTTAAATTTGCCATTTTGGACTTAATGATGATTTTCTGTGCTTGTGCAAAAGCCCTATGCTCCTCACTCTATTAAGCTTGATTAAGCAAATTTGAAGTCATGTTCCAATTCATATGAAGGACTTAATGACCATTGCACGTCTACCAGTCTCGCTCTGGAAATAACCAAACACCTTCTATGGCAGGTGTCCCTGCCCATGACGAAGGGGCTGGAACTAGACGACCTTTAAGGTCCCTCCCAACCCAAAACATTCTATGATTCTATGAAAAGTACTGTCTGCCTTTCTGTCATAAAAGAACTGGAATGTCAGCTTTGAAAAAGCAGTTATGTCTGTGTGAGGAAAGGAAAGGAAAAACTGCAGGCACACCTGCTGTACAGACTCCTGCCTTCTTTTTCTATGCAAAACTAGTGGAGTGGAGCCGCTGCCTATGACTCAGATATGCAGTTGCTACAGCAGTACAAGCAGATAACACTGAAACAGCTGTCAAAAATGTTATGTCCTGCTTTGAGGTACCTTAAATGTACTGGCAAATTCATGTGCTATGTTTTTCTTCAAACCAAAGCCAGATGTAGAGATGTATTAGGTCAGTTGCACTGCAAGAGAGAAAGATTCTGGACAGGAAGATGATACAACTTTCTAACGTCCTGAAGTGGTAGAAATCTCTCATTATATACAGACTTGAACAAGGCAAGTCTATCACAAGATAAAAGACAACACAACCACTCTTAAGCCACCAAAGACCTTTTTTTCTAATGGCTGAAACATTCATGGTGAGAAACAAATAAAATATTCCACTAAAACACAGTGATATCCAACATAAGCCAATGAAATCAATGCCAACTGAAATAATTTCAAATACCTACTAGAAAACTACCTGCCGTAATTACTCAGAGATTTTAGATTTAATTGTTCATGACAGTCTTGGAACTCAGTGTAAGCAATAGAAGAAGAGTGCTAAAGAAAATTAAGAAAAAAAAGAAAGGCAGAAGCAATGCTACATTGCTCCATAACAGAATATAGACAAATGCAGCTTAACATAGATGAGTGTAACAGTAGCTGCATTTCACTATATTTACTGGGATCAGATCATGTTTCTCTACCCGACAACTCAATATGAAACAACTGTCGACAAACAGAATGACCATAAAGTCAGTATAACTTGATTAAAAGGTTTTTTCATTTAATACTGACATTTTTGATTCTAGTCAGAACCATCAAATCACCATGACTTAAACATGTATTTTTCTCTCCTTATGCTACAATGAAGACAAATAGAGAAAAAAAAATAGTAAAAAAGTCATATTATAACCAAAATGTTATTCCCCCAAACCCAGAAGCTTTCATGCAAACTTTGTCATTCAAACCTGCTACAATTTACCTAATTTACTTTTTTTCAGTATGTTAAACACATTTTATTAGAGAAGTTTGGTATTTGTGGATGACAAAATTTTAAACTCCAGGAAGCACAAGAAGTGTATCATATTTTCTCCAATTTTCAAATGTCCTAATAGGACATGGTCCATGGCAGTTCTTGAGGAGAGCCATTATGACTCTTCAAAATTGTCATTTACTACTTTGGCTCAGTTTTTACCAAAATTTGTCCCCAGAATTTGACCAAGAATTTGCACACACCTATCCCCTTGGTCATTCATACCTAATCCAGCTTTGGGAAGCTCCACAGGTTTTTCTAGAAAAGCCTTGCTAGACAGGTGCTATGCAGTTCATCAGAGAGGTTAAAGGCAGTACAAATCAGCAGATGAACATCACAAAACACTACTCCTGCACTTACCCCCCAGGCATGCCTTCCACCCACAAAGGTATGCTAGGCGTGCCTAGCTCAGGCCTTGACATTTACCTTTTTACCTTGTGGCCTGTGTTAGTGGATGGAGATCTAGCAAACACAAATGACTGACACTAGAGTTCACTTCATATTGCCCTGTTTCTCCCCACTCTAAAGGAAATTCTTGTTGATCAATTTAGGTGTAGACATCTACATAGCACATGTCTGAAGTTACGTTTGATAAACCCTAACCTAAATGACATCCAGAAAAAGATTTCCTTTTTTGCTAATAATCGTGTTTTAATGTGTGCCTTATTTACCATTTTAATTCATTCAGTATAAGCTTCCATGCCATGATTCTTGATAAACTCCTTATGAATAGACTGAGGAGTCTCAGCAGCTTATGTATGCACTATGGTCCACCCACCTTTTCATCTTGTCTTTGTTAAATGAGACAGATTGACTTAGAAATACCTCATCTAAGTAGCTTCCCCTAGTCCCTGTATTACATCTTCCATTTTTTGATACTCTCCAGGTTTTCAATCCAGAGATGTGGACTGTGATCTGTGCTTGCTCACACTGCACCAAGAGACACCACTGGCTTACAGCTAAGCTACATCTTTACGTAAGATCTTCACAAAAACTTGCAGTAAACAGCTTTCAACTATAGTTGTAAAACTGCAATTAGCAGTTTGCTGCTGGCAGAAAAGAATTAAACATACAAAAGAGATGAAATTGTGATTAAATACACAGAAGAACTCTACTCCAGAACTTCAAACATACACTGCTTTGCTGTTTGTATCTCCAGTCACTGAAGGTGAGACCACTGTGCTCAGGATACAAATGTATCACAGATAAAGTACAACTACCATTCTCTGTTCTCTTTGACCACAGAGCCTTGTGCTTTTATTTTCTCATGTCTACGTAACTTTGCCCTAATTTCTAGCTCTGTTATTATCCTCTCATTGCTTTGGGTCAGAGGCATGTGTTTTTCTTCCTGTTTGAAATCCATGTCTATGGTCTGGGTCAAGGAGAATGCCATGTTAAAGAGCAATGTGCTTAATGAGCTTTGCTGCATTTTTTTACTTTAACAGCAGTAGAAAAACCAAAGATAAGAAAATATGTTGTTAGGTACATTAACTACTATTATTTTTAAATCCCAACAAAAGATTTTTTTTAAAAGATATACAAATACCTATCAAAGTGTCAGGCCATGGATATGCACCAGCACTTCTCTGTGGATTTTTTTTTTTAGTAGTACATGAAATTTGGTGTTTGTGTCACATTTATGCCACATTTCCCTCTTCAGTTTTTCAGTATTTGGCCTGTAAAAATTTTACTGCCTTCAGCCTGTTGGCTCACACACCACGCAACTCCAGCCTGGCAGTAATGAGTAAGCCATGGC
Organism: Machaerirhynchus nigripectus; assembly: GCA_013397975.1. Taxonomy (NCBI): domain Eukaryota; kingdom Metazoa; phylum Chordata; class Aves; order Passeriformes; family Dicruridae; genus Machaerirhynchus; species Machaerirhynchus nigripectus. The sequence continues at coordinate 601,055 of VZRQ01004617.1, forward strand.
CAGAACTGCTTACTTCACAACCACTGACAGTCAGCAGATGTGAGCAATTCTCTGAACCCTGTGAGGATATAAGGTTATGGCTGGCTTGAATATTCTTCCTCTTTCCCCCTCCAAGAAACAAAGGTTGGTTGTACCATCTTCTGATGTATTCAATGATGGCTATCACAGAAACTGAACAGCTCTCCCTCTCTCCTTTATGCAAATACATACACATTTATCTTACTCCTTTTTCTCCTTTTTTTTCCTACTGTCTCAGTTCCTTTCCAGCCTTGTGTTTATTTCTGCTGTTTTATAATCTACCTTTTTCAACTCTCTTGTGTCTCTTCAAGGATGGGGAAAAATGAGAACCTCCTCACACTTTATGCATGTGATTTCATAAATACTATACAGGGACATGACTTTTCACTCTATGTTTTTCTTCAAACCAAAGCCAAGTTGTATTTGCAAACACAGTCAGTTCAGGCTTACCAATGGGGGAAAAAAAGGCAGGCAACAACAAAATATCTGACCAAATATGTAAATTAGTTTCTGTGAAAAGAATGATAGATTAGGGTTTACCAGGCCAGAAAAAAAAAATGAGCAAGGAGGAGTATGATGGAAGGCCATCATATCACACATACAAAACTTGTAAAAGACGATACTCAGCCAACACGGGAACCAGAGGGCATTACACTGAACCAGCCATTTGAATGCAACACGAGGCGAGGGCATCTTTACACAACATCTGTGTCTGCAGGGCAGGTCTTTGATCACAGCCATGCACTGGGGATGGCCAGAATTTATATTGGTTCAAAAGGCAACTGGACAATTTTACAGGAGAACAAACCCTATGTCCTGTGATGTCTCCACTGGTCACAGTACTAGGAGAAAACACCACTGTGTATTTGCACTGTGCAGCTCTCTAGTTGCTACCATTGGACACCAACAAAGAAAGATGATGCACAGACAGAGGATTTTTGTCTGAAGAATAAAGTAACCCTGAGGGACATTCACAGGTTTAAGGGGCATTTGAGAATTTGCTGTGCTGGATTCAGACCAGTGCAGCACCTTCTTATGCCAGAAAGACTCTCTGTTCTGTGGTCTAAGGCAGCACAGATACTTCAAAGGAGCTCTTCCAACATAACACCTTTGTAACTGTAGATTTTCTACTACAAAAATTCAAAATCATGAGTTACATAATTTTATAACTGTTAGAGGTGCCGGAGTGTATTCAAGCACTGCCTATGCCCAAACATGTTTAAGTACCAGAAATCACATGGAAATGCTTCACATACTGTAACTGTATGACAGAATGTAAGCTTTACATTCACACAGATCCACCTGGAGAAGGGATGGGGGCAATTTTCAGATGCTCCAATATTTCTACAATTACAACTGCAGTATAGAAAGAAGATCAGACCTCAGTCCTTTCAAAAAATTTTGTACCTCCTTGTAAAAGTCTACATATACCAGGATTTACCTGGACAGTCCAAGCTTATCTTTCAGCATCCACCACAAATCTCCTCTTTTCATTCAAGTCCCAAAGGGTTGTTTGACAAGTGAAACACCTACTCATGATATTTAGGTGGGGGTTGGAATACTAAACAGTGCTACTGTCTACATGAAACCTGGGGAAAAACGTATATCTAACTAACTTTTCCCCTCTATTTTTAGAGGGTAGTTTGCTAAAAATAAATACTGTTGAAATAACTGTGCTTCTGGGTTAGGCATTTCATCAGAACAGGCCCAACTACATGTACTCTAAATTCAGATGAAAAAGTTCTCCTGCTATTCAATCAACAAGAAGCTGTAATTTTAGATGTCTCAAGAGAATGTGTTTTATTCCTTGTCTGTTTTAACCTTTTTGATGCAAATCTGACGTATTTTCTTCCGTACTGTTAATACTATAGGAGCACAAAGACATGGATCCAAACACCTTTTTGCAGCAACAAAGTTTTGTTACATCCAAATTAAATTTCTCTGAGACATGAAAACTATTTGTGGCAAGTAATACAGCGCTCTGTACTAAAAAACAACATTCTGAACAGCTGCCCTGAAGCAAGAGAAATATACTTCCGTTTCCATTATTAAAAAGTAATTTAGTTCTCTTATAGGAAAAAAAACCCCCAACCACTACAGGTTGAAAGGTACAGCCCAATAGCAACAGAAAACCTCTGAAGTTTTTTTCTAAGGAATTACCAGGGATTAAGGCAGTATTTTCCTCCTCCTTCCTGATTTTTGCCCCTCTAGCATGGCCAAGTGGAGGCAGACACAGTGTGTCATTTGGGGAAAGAAACGCCTCTGCAGAATCCTTTCCACTTACCCAGCAGCTGGACACAGCCCTGATCAAAATACATCCACAATCCAACACGTTCGTCCAGCCAAAAACCAGACAACAAAGTCTTTAGCTTAAAGCCTCACAACAGCTTTCACAAACAGAACACACAGTGCAGCCCCAGAATATGAATCCAATTGCTTAAAATAAAACAATTACAACAAAATATAAAAAGAAATATTCATGGAAAATACAATACATCAGCTTAATAAAAACTTCTATCAAATACAGCATGCAACTGATTCTCAAATACATGATCTGGACCACTTCTGTCATTCCAACCACTATTTACTGTAAAATGAAGGAAAGTCTGTTAAATTTAAGAAGATGAAAGCAAAAACAGTCTTCAGTTTTTCAGAACCACACTCAGAGTCATTACTGAAATTATGATCACATCACAACATAAAAATTCAGGCAAAGCAAAACACCATTACTGAGTCACCCCATTTTAAAACATTCAAGAGCTTTTGAGCTCACAGCCCAAGAAATTGAGAAGATATGTTACTTTTCTGCAGGTTAACTAAGCTGTTTTAGCAACAATTTTGAATTAAACAGATGCTAAGCATGTTTACACAAGACTTATTTCAAATTAAGAGTAGTTTACTTGAATTTAAGTTTGGGAAAATACATTTTTAAGCTAAATAGATAGATGCTATGCTGAAAACACAGTGAGTGTTTACAGAGTTCTGCACCAGTTCAGCTTCATCTAGGCATCCCCTTTCAGAAAAGCAGCATCTCGGCATAGCCATACATCTTTCCCAGAGAACAGGTCATACATACTCCCAGCTTTTCCTTTCCAAAAATCTTCCCCCACTCTTCAGATACATAGCCCCACACTCCTTACATGTTGCCAAGCAACTTCTCTATCTCCTGCCTGTGCAAAAACAAATCAGCTCCAAATGAATGTGCCCACACTTTATGCAGGATAGAACCTGGCCTCAGCAGCTTTGATCCAAAAAGCTGCAGCTTGTGTTCCCAAGAAAGGTTCGGGGGAAATAAAGGGATACAGCCAGCAGCAGCATCCCAGCTGGCACTACTGCTGGCTGCTTGAGGCCTCTCCTCCTATTTCATCCAGGATAAAGACAAACTACTTATGGTCAATATGTTTAACTTCAAACTGTATTAAAGGAGGGAGTTTTAATGCAGTGAGATATGTGACAGCTGAGAGCTGGAGTGCATACAGCCTCTCTTCCCAACTCATTCACACAGGGTCATTACATGAATAAACTGTGTATGAAAGCAGCTCCACCTCTCAGAGTTTACACCTGCCGGCCACTCTCAGATTATCAGTGAGCAGAGAACATAGCTCCTGAAGCTATTAATATGGATGGCTTCCTCACAGCCATTGTATTCATTTTTACAGCTTGGATCAATACGCAAATTATTTTTAAAGGGGAACAAACATGAAATGACAATTTAAATTGAAAGGAAAGCCATAAATATATGGCTTCTAGCCTTGTTAAAACATCTGGGTTTTTTTTTACTTTAAGAAGCCTTTTAAATAAATGCCTCAGCTTTCTTTTGGTAAGAAGTTTCAGTATTAGTCCAACCCAGAATGAGTGGTTTACTAGGGTGAAATGAAAAGAAGACCAAAAAACACTTGTTGACACTAACAGCGACCTTGAAGCAAGGACATACAAAGAAAATATTAATGATCGGCAGACTCGTACATTGAACACAGAATGACATTCATCTAAACAGCATTATTTCAAAGTTTGGAGATAGACTTTTCTATTATAAGCCCCAAATGTAGTCCCAGTAGGGAGCATGCATCTGTCAGTTTGCAGACATGAGTCATTACCACCACAGTGTGCTTGGACACACCCTTCCAATCTGCAAACAGGTGCATATTTTCATGCATTGACACACATCCTCTTTAAGGAGGAATCTGGTCCGGAAAACTTAGAACTCCTGCACTCTCCTCTCCTGAAATGACTATAGGTGAGTTGATAAAACTCCAACAGTTCTTCGCATAGATGCAAATAACTATACATAGTCTGAAAACAAAGAGTCACATTTTGTGAGTATGATCAAAGTCTATGAGTTGCTAAAAATTATTGCAAAGATTTGTAGCAAAAAGCAGGCCAAGATAAATGGCAAAAACAGAAATAATATGATCTTTCAGGTTTGAAAGATCATATACAACTCTAAAACAGAAATAACCTGGATTTAGTGTTCAAAGTGCTGAGAATTGCTGACTTATCATAACTCAATTGAGTTAATCATATTAGACAACCTGAGAGCAAAGGATGGCTGCCACACATGGTACAGGGGGAATGCTGGCACATGGGGAGCAATTAAATAGTCACCCCCTGCAGGAAACTGAGACAGGTAATTACTGCTTTTGAACACTGAAGGACCAGAGCGTGATGTAAAGAAAATCATAATGTAGCATAAAACTAACATGTCTACTATGTCCATGACTGTATTCATCTTTTAATTATACAGTCCACTTTATCTCAGATAATGAAGGTAATTTGGGGGTCTTCTTGACTCCTTTAGGTACACTGTCCCCACAGTGAAAAAATAATATTTATAAATTTTTTTGCATCCAAATTAAATTCTTCAAGACCTGAGCAAGATTGTTATTTGAATCTGGGTCCCCTCTGAGCAGGCAGATGGAAGAAGTGAATAAGCTGGAATTAGGTAAAGGGACTTGAAGAGCTCAAATTCAGGTGCAGTAACAATATCTCCACTGAAAGCACCATAAAACAGTGAGCTGGCCTGCATGATCCCCTTAGCCATTGCAAAGGGCAGTGGGAGGAACAGATGCACAAACTGCCAGGGAATGGCACTGACATGCTGCAAATCCTAGGTGTGACACCAACACTTTAAGAGATACCTTTAACAAAATCAATGTGATTGCCAAGTTCCTAATATATTCAGTCCCCAGATGCTCTCACTACCCTGAGTGCAAGGCCATTCTGTTTACAGGGCTAATGCAGGAGTAGAAGTCCTGTAAGCTGAGGTTTTGTGTTTCATCTCATTGTGTTTCTATTTAACCTTTCAGCATGGAATACAAAATGGCACCCACTAATAATCATGATTCATTTGTAACACAAAGTCTGTTGTACATAATCCCATGCATTGTTATTGCTATTCCTGGCTGGCATTTAATATATCAATCAGTATGCCTTGTTATCCTCAAAACAATTTAAGTACATTTTGTCAAGATACAAACTCTGAAAGAGTATAATTTTATAAAAAAAGATTCAAAAGTTTTTTTTTTGTGCTCTTCAGACTTCACAGTGTGCTATTACAGATGAAACAACATTTGAAATCCAAGCAGGGTTCAGGCAGAACCCTGAATCAGAGATGGTGGTATATCTTCTGGTTTTTTTGGTTAGAACAGTACCTTATGTTTGCTGGGGTTTTTTTAATCCTATCTAATTTGGTTTCATTATGTGGAGGAGGAAAATCAAACACAGCATCTTTTTAATCGTTCAGAGCCTATGCGACATACAACTGAACAGCAAAGGCCTTATGAAGTAAAAGCAGATGGACTACATTATGCATGTGCCCAAGCATTTTAGGAAAGTATAAGAAGAATTCCTGGGCAGTGGCGACCATAGAAAAACTTGGTTCTCTTGCGTAAACAATGTTTTCCCCAACAGCTGTATTCCCCTTCCTGTTTATTCTTCACTTCTGCAGAATTCTCTCAGTTCAGTCACATCTGTATTTCATTTATTTTTAAAAAATATTTCTTTAGCTATCCTCCTAGACTTTTCAGATTATTAAGGCAGAGGGAATTTTCCAAATCTCATTTCTCTTTTCACAACCTACTCTGGTCATATTTTTTTACACTTCATTTAGGTTCTGAATTCACAAAATGATCCACATGGGTAACAGGCTTTGCCCACACAGACCAGCTTGCAGGGTTTGAGTTTTCATTTTGTCTAGGCAATCACCTTTTCTTTCCCATTTTCAGAAAAATATTTCAGAAACTAGTGTTCACTTGTTTTTATCTTTTTTTCTTAATCCAGTATTAAATTTAATATTTACACTTTTCTATAATTATTAGACATGAGAAAATTCTTGGAGCTTAACTTTTATCACACCATGTTTGAGAGAGTATTTTTAATACTGGGACCAATATAAATTATTACATAAAAGTTAACACTATTTATTTAAATCACCTTTTTTTTTTTAGAATATTTGTTGTACTCTGTTGAAACATTTTATATTCTGCTATTTAAGTGAACAGACATTTTTAGGATGTGTCTGCCTACCTTTTCTCAAAAAAAAAATACAAGTATGAAAATGTACAAATAACCCAAATCTACCGTTTTGGTTTTCAGCAAAGTTACATGAAACAAAGTTGTTAAAAAACTATATTGTATTTGTAGTCTAGTGCTTAATTTTATTTTACTTTACAGCAATTTTTCTGAGTCTCACCTCAAACTCTTCTTTCTTAAAAATAACTGAACAGATGATGAGCCATTTTTCAAGGGCAAGTATTAATGTCTGGAAGCAACCATATTCTACAAGCAATACCTCTAAAGATGATGTAATCTGTTCCAAGAAGTCTGTTTCTATTTTAAAGTGGCGTACTCTTATTATGCTTTTAAAAGGGCATCTCCATCACACACTGTTACTTTGCTTTTAACCCAGCAACAATAATCAGTGATATTTAATATACATGAAATGGATTCAGAAAATAATTGATTTTATATCATTATGTACTCTGAGTCTTACAAATGGTACTTGAAATGGTAACTCAAGTTTTAAGACTAGAAAATGCTTTTAATGTGAAGAACATCTCTGCTACAGGTCACGATTTCAAAAGAGGTACATCTTTCCTAACTGCCTTAAAATGCTTGAGCATTTTGTATGTGAAACATCTTTCAATGTTTTGGTTTCTCCACTTAATGTTACTAAATACAAGACTGGAGAACCTGGAAAGAACATTATAGCAGAAACTCGTCAATGAAAACATGCCCAGCACTGGAACTCCATCTGCTTTTACCAGGAGAGGCAATAATGACAAAGCAACAACTACAATTTTGATTGAAGAGCACTTTTTTACGTGCTTCATTTTTCGCTACCCTAATTTCTAGGTAAATCACTAAATTTAGCATTTCCAACACCATATACTTTCATACTAAACCAAAATATGACTTCAAAACCCATAGTCTAACTGCTATTCCCTACCAGAATGAAACCAAACCTCTTCTTGATGGCACAGGCATGTCACAAGAAGTGATATGTGTAGGTGTTGCTTATCACCATATCCTAAGAGCAGGCTGTTATCTCTATCTCTGCTATCACATTGCTACATTAAGATGTGAATCTCAGAGTGCAGTCTGACACCGTCTTACTAATTTTAGAGGCCACAGCTACCTTGCAGAGAGTATTATTGTGTCTCCTGGAAGCTCACCTATTCTAGAAAGGAGCAGCAGCAGCAATCCAAATCAGTGAAGAGAATGGGTGGGGGCTTTTTTTTAAAGGAAGATTTTGAACCAAGAGTGATAAAAATCATATCTATCAACGTGATAGTAAAACCTATCTCAGATTCCTAACAGGCATTATGAAAGCCACCACTCTTTTTGCACATTACAGTGCCACACATCTGACATCCAGCATACGGTCCACCAAAGCAACTCAGATCTTTCTGACACCTCCAGAGAGCAAACACCAACATGTGCTCTGTCACATGCAGGGGCCTACATTATTGTCACCTCAAGATAAATGTGCTTTAAGTTTTTCATATAAAGTTGAAATTTATGGGGGAAGCATCACCTAAAATGAAACAGAGGACGCTACTGTCTGAAACTTTTTATTAAAATTATTTTTGTTGATTTTTAAAACCCATGGTTGGTCAACAGTGACTACCCTATCTGGCTCTAAACATCCATCAATTACACTGCCATTTGTAACTACGACAACTTAGAGTCTATTATTTACACCATTGTGACTGCCATGGCCAAAGACATTTTTCTTTAAGATGCTGGTGTACTTCGCTGCTTGGAAAACCAAAAGACTTTCCAGCTCAATATCATCTGCAGATGTAACAGCATTAGTACATTTTCTCTTGGTTGGCTTTTAAGAATTGAACTAGAACATGACCAACAAACACCACCACAAAATTCTAAGAGGGTCATCCTCAAATGAATTATATTTACTAGATAGAGAAAACCACTGGGAAAATATATTACAGATTTTGCCCTGGCAGGAAGAGAGTTTAGTTGATCTTTAAGCTACTTTCCATCTTTAAATTCTATGATCCTCTGAAACTTTGTTTAGTGTTCCTTGGCCAATATTCTCAACTCTCAGCTCCTGAGGGCTCTTATTTTTCTAGTAAAGTTAAATTCACTTTTCCAGTAATCACTCATAGGGAACTGCAACAATCCAGATTTGCAATTTGTTTTCCATTAAATGAACAGTTTGACTAAAAATGCAAAACTATAAAAAACCCCAACATGTAATGTTATTTATAAACTTGTGTTCTTACTTGCTCTTCAGTTTGCTAGCTTCTAAATGCCTACAGATTTCCTTTTTACTTTATTTTTACCAGAAACTGAAATTTACTTTCCAAGGATGGCAACTGCCAAGTCTGTTCTTATTTCAAAGATCAGCATCATACTTGTTTTTTTCCCTTTCCTAGGCTTCAAAAGTAACAGAGAATTTTAAAAAACTAAAACAATACTCCAGCACATTTCCAGTGCCTTTAGGCTTGCTGGGCTGTTTGCAGCTGATGTTAATGGATAGGGGAGTAGCAGATGATGCTGTAACACGGTACATCACACAAGCCAAAACGCCCTCATACCAGGCAGTGATAACAGGCAAGGGGACAGCAGGGGAACAGAGATGTAGGTCCTGAGCCTTCCTGAAAGGCTGCAGCAGAGGTATCTTACCTATATGTGCTGCAACCTTTACGATGAATACTTACATTTCAGTGTTTCCCTTCTGACCTTTTAATCAATAGATTTACTTATATCTTCATTATTTCCCAGCTGTCCACACAAGCTTTAACTTTCAAGAAATAAAAGATATGCAAGGAAAGCTTGCACAGATCAGCCACTCCCTATATTGGTACATTTATAACAACAACAGTTTAAGTTAATATTATGTCATTATGAGTTCTTGTTGAACTTTCCTTCTTCTCTTGCCAGATTTATCTTTAAATGCCATTTAAGGACATTTATTGTGTTTCAAGTATATAAAGGGCTACAACTAAAAAGAACTGGAGATAAACTGTATCCAAACAACTCAGCTGCAAGCTTGCAAGTTTCTCAACAGCTGCATGCAAAGCAACAGATGACTAAGGTGACTGGGCACTAAGATGCAGTGCAGCCTGTCTCAGGGAGCCCAGCATAGCCACTGGGTATTTACAAAGATACTCCAGCTTTGGTTCAAGCCTCAGAATGAAGGGGAAGCAGAGGAGTACAAGAATGATGGAAGTGAAAAACAAATATAGAAAGGATTAACCTGCTTTATCAATGCAGCATGATAAACAACCTATCATGCCACAGATGTAATTTTCTTATAGTTAGCCTAAAGGTCAGCATGACAACTTTTTTCAGCTCTCGCTTTTTACTTGTTAGGGATGGCACTGAAATGTGTAGATTTAATGAGAAAGTCTATACTGAATTGTATATGCATCTGAGATAGCACAGGCAAGTAAAACTGAACAGCAGTCCCTCCTGTGCTCCTGCAGGCTGCACATGGAAGGCTGCTGCCTGGTATCATAGCCTATCACTACACACTGTTGCATTTTCAGAGCTGGAAGAAGGACACCAGCACTTGGGCCATTTGGTCTACATTTTTACAACATCACAGCACAGTTCATGTTACAGTGTTCAGTCTCCAGACAGATAAAAGTGACCAGATTTAAGAACCTTAAAAACCTGATCAGTGTGGAGAATCTGGTAAAAGGATATAAGCTCATTAAAATTCTTCTAAATATCACAGCACTGTTTAGATGCTCTCAAGGAACACTTCAAACTCTGAACTTGGGATGGAAGACCTCTGTAACCAGAACAGCACTGGACTGTTCATAAAAACTGCTAATAGGAAAAGAAAAAGTTACACAGCATTTATAAAACTCTGCAGGGAAAAGTAAATACCTATTTCCTTAGTTTGACTCAAGTAGCTACAATTACATAGATATCTTCAAACAACAATGTAAAAAGGCTGCTCTGCAGTGTTCTGAGACACTCTGAAAGGGGTAGTGTTGCTGGGTCTTGCATACTCAGACTGACGCCTTAAGAACAGCATTAGAAAATTCTTTCAAGTACCGCACTGTTTTGAAAGAGAGCTACAAAAATGTCAATGTTTTAACTCAGATTTTATCAGCTCTGAAAATACTGACTCAACTATTGATCTTTTAGCCCGAGCTGTTCTGATGGAAGGTATGAAAACCCATCTGGATTGATTTAACTTTGGTCTCCAAAAACAAGTACCATATCTGTATACATAATGATACATTAAGGATTACATTATAAAAGGCTACAGACTTGCAAAACAGTCCTTTAACTAAATGATATAAATACTGCTGATGCACTAGGTGCATTAAAGATCGTTAAACCAGCACAGTTTACTTGAAATAAAAAAAAAAAACATTTACTAAAGTAATACTTTGGATTTTTACAATTAGAAGTCTGAAGAAAACTTTCTTTCAAGTGCTCTTACAGGATCAGCTTCAATAACTACTTGGTGATGTATCACTCAATACGCAGCTCCAGCTCAAAACACTTCCCTCTGGCAATGGTATATTTAAGAACCAAAAACCTTACACAAGTAATTATAACATCTTTCTCAACACAAAACTAGCACAACTTCTTTAATTGTTGTTACAGATCCAAAATAAGCCCTAAAACCTCAGCATTACACTGCCACACTATGGCACAATTAAGATCTGCAAGTAAAAATAGAAAAAAAAGACAATAAAAACTTTTCTACTTTAATTATTTAGCACTACAGTATCCACCATTAATTTCTGTAAAGCACTAAAAAACAAACTTAGACCTTGCTCAGCAACAGCTACCTAGGAACATTATGCTTGAGGATTTTATTTCAGTATTTTTTTTCCCAGATTCAAAAAGGAAAACTTTACTTTCTGCAAGTACTAAATCTTCAAAGACTAGTTTGATATGCCTGTTGCACAGATGGGATATGTGGGGAAGTGGATACCAGGGGCATTTTTTTACTTTGTTGGCTACAAAATGTAGAGCTTTTTGTTCTCTGCATTACAATGTGAACAGAAAGGTTTTCAGCTGACAGCCAGTTGGAGAAGAGAAATGTTCAAAAGACTTTCAAGCTTGTTTTTTTTAACTATTAGAGGTCACGCTACAGAATTTTAGAATCTACTTTTATTTATCTATGTTAGAATGTAACTTATTCCAAACCTAGAAATATTTAAAAATACTTAGTATTTCCACATTTTTGCTACTGTATTTTGTAAGGACTTAAAAAACCTTTTTTTTTGCTGAACTTGAAGCACAGCAACCCAAGATGGCTGAAATTTCACATCTAAGTTTTTACCTAGAGCAGCTCACTGCAAAAAACATATGTTTTTTTAATTACTTTGCCATTTATATAATTTATGCTTTCCACAGCTTTTGTTTTGCAAGAAAGCTATAAATCAGTTTTCTATGACCATTACCAGTATTGCTTTATTCATTCTAACATTCCATTTTTAAGTGTTTTCCTAATAAATCAAATATTATGTGTAGGCAGTCAGCTGAGGCCAAGACCATACCAATTATTTTACCTGCAAGAACTTGCCATTACAAACATTTCCCATAGGGTATAATAAAATATATGTCTGGTGCCACAAGACTTACAGGAATACCCTGTACTGAGGCATTAAATAAAGATTAGATGACCAACCGGGGTACTATTTGTTCCATCCCTTTCTTAATTGCTATTGTCACCACTTTGGTTTACAAAAAATGGCACAGTTCAGTGCATGCCAGTCCGTTCCTGTTAGAATGGTTTATGCAAGCTTTTAAAATCCCCAATTATCTATCTTTCATTTTCAAACACTTTCAGTTACAGACTGCTTAAGCCATCAACTAATGGGCTTTTCTCTTTTATACATTACCCATCTCTAAACCATATGCATGTACATATGCATACATATACATGCACACTTTAATACAATTTCTGTTATTAGACCCCTGCTTTCAATTATGACAATTTCTGTAAATTTTTTTACTGCCTTTACTCAAAGCATGAGCCACTAGGTTATACCTATGATCCTATAAGTCTTCCTAATAGCCAGCTTGTATAAACAGCCAACTGTGAACATTATCGACTTTTAACAAAGTTGGCTCTAGGGCCTCACTAGAAAATGTGAAGGTCTCATGAGCATTCCTGAACTGTCACAGGATCAACCCAAATAAATTCTATACTCTCACCTGATGGCAAAACTGCAGACTACCACCTAGGACTTGTGATTTTGCAAGTCTGTTGGGAGGGGAGGAGTTCAGCAAACTTGAGTGACACTGAATGAAGATTATTTATGTAGAATGCCTCCTTAGCAGTTCTAGTGTTTAGCAGAATTGAATAAGGATCCTAAAAATAAATTCCAGATTTGCAACTCCTTCCCAAAACCCAACAATAGCGAATTTTGAAAATGTTGGTCTTTAACTGCCCTCAAAATTTAGCAGCAGATAGTAGAGCACTTCTGTTATTCTTTTTTTAGTTGCAAAAATCAACGTTCCCTTCCCCCTCTGACAGCAGACATGTCTTCTTCCATTAGTCATTCAGGCATCACCGCGAAGCATTCAAAATTAGATAACCTTCTTCAAAAATACATATTATTTAAATTACAAAGATGTATGCTGAAGTTGAATATACTACTAAAAAATGCCTTGCCTGTGCCCACACAGAAGAGAACAGTTAGGATAAATGGCATCCTTACTGCTTCTCAATTATGCTCTCCTTGGAAGACTCAAAACCATGCTTCATTGTCATTCGTTAGGCAACCAATTCTAGGAAACTAGAGGAAACTTCATACCTTCCTGAACTTTTCCATCTGCTTATAAAGATCTGGATCCAGCTCCTGAGACACATCTTTCATCCAGAGTAGAGCTCCTCTGTATTCAGTCCGATACTGTTCCATTCTGTTCACTGTCAGCCACGTGTCTGAGATGGCCCTGTATCTGAAAGTCTCCACTTCTTGATATAATCTACTGAGAGGAGTACGGAGTGCTAATCTGGGGGAAGGCACGAAGGAAAGAGAGGAAGGAGAGGAATATGTTAAACATACTGTTCCACAAAGGATTAATACAACTCCTGACAGTTTACTAGCACTGAGAAAACCACACACAGCCAACACGGTCCACTTAAGTGCTAGTGTATGTTCAGCTGATTCTACAACATGGTTGGAGGTACACATGAAGCAGAATAATTTTGCATGAATATTATGTTTGCAACCACTCTGTTCAAATAGTGACTTTTCAATTACACGTGTGAGTGGAAAAGAAACCTCTTCTACTGTGCCTGTGTATTTTAGTTTGACAAGCCACTTGAATGTTATTACCATTCCTCTTCACAAGTTTCATTTAACAACCATAAAAATATACCCAAGGCAATTTATTACTGGAAAAATATCACAGATGTATCGGGATTGTCATGCTAAACATCACAAAATGCACTTCCACTAGCCTTTCAGTCTTGAAATGTAAATGTAAACAAGTAAGCCATCTTCCAGGTATCTGAGTTTTTTCCTTGGTTTTTTTTAGGAATTGGGACAATTCTTTTGAAGGACATTTACCTTTTGGAAGGATTTACACATTTTCCTAAATGTTTCTTCTGGCAACCACATTTTGGAAAGGCAGTAGGGGACACTATTGTCCTCCCCATGCCATCACTTCAGCTCCTAAATGGGATCTCAAAACTAGACCGGATTACTCATTTTGCTTTGCTTCCTCCTGCTCCTTCTGCTTTCCTCTTGGTTTCTAGCAGCACCTCACTGGAATGGGTTCAATCAGTTCCACACCAGCACAAAGTCAGTTTAATGTGCTAGGAAGTCTTTGGCATAAGAGAATTTCTAATTTCAGCTCCAGTAACCCAAGAAATGTCTTTCTGATCTCCAGCTATGGTGCTAGCTATGAGCATAAAACATATATAAAAGCAGTCCCAACTTCAACAAGAGTTTGAGGATAGCTCAAGAGAAGAATGACAAATGGTTTTATTTTTATGTGAATTTATTTTAAAAGATGTCTTAAAAACGCATTGAGCAAGAACTATAATAATATGTGAATTTATTGTGAATTGGTTTTTTCCACTACATTTTTTCTCATTCCACAAAATCTTACCCAGATATCCCAGGGAAAATTCATTTTATGTAGATATGCACTGAGAGTTCTTTAACAGTTAAGCTTCAAAAAGAAGCAAGTCATCAGAGTTTTTGCTCAAAGGTGCTTTACATGTGTCTTAAAGATCCCAGTCATGGCTGTTACTGGAGGTGCTGATGACCAAACTCTAGCCCCAGGTAAACACATGAATTCTCAGTGCTCTGTATGCTATAGTTTGAGCCAATCAACTGCACCATTACGCTAAAGACAGAGAGTATCACAGTAATTAAAAGCACCACCAAAATCCTGTAAAACATAATGGAATAGAATCTTCTTTTGTGAGTGATGGTGAATTTCATACTATCCCAGTCCTAATGCTGTTCAAAAGAGCATCACAATACTTATAATGCCATCAGGTACTGTTACGTTTAAACTCCTAGAGCAAACACTGGGTCAGTGAGACCCAAGGGCTCTGGTAAACAGCAGGTGTTAGTGTGCTTGTGTGTCCCTCTGGATTCCCTACCTTTTCCTTGCTCCTACACCTAGAATCTTCTCTCAGGGGGATTTCAGTGTAAAGTTCAAGCAGAAGATGGCATTCAGACTCCTCCTTTCTCCTCTGTCTAGTCGAGGTATGAGACCCGATGGCCCAGAAAAAAGTATTCCCTTACCCATTTCCTCCCTCACAAGGCCCAGACACCTCCATAGTGAGCCTGCTGTGGCATTTCTCTGCAGAGTGAGAAGTGCTACCAAGCAGGAGAGGGACCTGACATCAGCTCCTTTACAACCCTGCTGCTGGAGAGGCCATGGAGATGCTCCAGTACAGCTTTAGAACTACTGAGATGAACAGGCACGGGCAGGGTATCTGGAGATAGAGACACAGCAGGTCTGTAAGACACTGCTGCTTTTGCAGCATCAGGAAAAATTCAAGAAGCCACTAATATTGCCAATACTACAGCAGATTTTGTCAGTAGTTTTCCTATCAACTGATTCCTGAAACATTTCAAATGGCCAAATGAATTATGCCAATGGTGAATCAAATAACCACTATCACAAGTACTTTGTAAATCAGACAGCAATGTTGACCCATATACCTTTGCTGAGAAGAAAAGCAGAGGGCCTTTCCTGTAGCTTGCATCATTTTTCCTGCTCTTGTTTTATCCTGAGAACCCTGTGATCGAAGAAATTTCCCCAATTCATTTTCTTCCTGAGATAGAACTAACAAAAAATAAATGAGTTGTCAAATATGTTATTTATTGGTTCCTAACATCTTTAAAACTGGCCTAACATCAAACAGTTTAAGTCACTTTAAGTCCAAGCAGCAAAGCAAAAATAAATAATTTCACAGAATTCCTGCATCTAGTAAACAGAAGATCTGATTCATTTGAGACACTTGCTGATACACTTAACAAGGATCACAACATTTAATAAGCACCAAAAGACAACAGGGAAAAATGTGCTATTTCTTTCTTAAAAAAAAAAAATTAGGCTGATTATACAAAAAGGGCCATCTTGATTGCAGTACCTTTCAGTGCTGGATTTTTTGGGATCTGTCTGGTTTAG
The DNA here is from genome assembly GCA_013397975.1 of Machaerirhynchus nigripectus. Lineage (NCBI taxonomy): Eukaryota > Metazoa > Chordata > Aves > Passeriformes > Dicruridae > Machaerirhynchus > Machaerirhynchus nigripectus. Next base: position 617,174 of record VZRQ01004617.1, read on the forward strand.
TAGGTTGGTTTTTAACTCTTTTTTACCACTTGGACTGTATCAGCTGATCTTTGGTAGCATACTTTTACTGAAGCTAATTCCAAGTTGCACTAATCAAAACTCATTCACTTGCTTTTTTCTTGTTCACCATTTTTCATGCTTGACTACACAAAATTTCCAATGAAAAATCTAGTACTTCATTTTAAAGAACATTTACTTTCAAATTACTCACCAAGATTACTAGGCAACTTTAACATACTATACAATTCAAACACTGTATTTCAACTATCTGAAATACATCTACCTCAAAGTAACTGATAATTTTTTAAAAAGGAAGATGAAGTGGTTTTACACTGAATTGTTGATACTTCTAAACTGGGACCACGGATCTCGACGAACCTTACAAAAACATTTCATGATGCCCTCATCTCTTTGTCTTCTAAAGTGGCTATCTCCTATAGTACCAATTTCAACACTATCAAGAGGGAGAATGGCCTAAAACTATGAAAGAAGATCTCTTGAAGTCCTCTTGCCATTTTTCAAAATGTTGACAGTCAATTCCAATGCAGACTCAGCATTTTGGTAGAAGATGCACATCTGCATCTAATGCAAATCTTTGCATCATAGATTTCACCTGCTGCTTCTTGAACTCTATACAATACTATTCTGTACTTCAATTTTACCTCCTGATTCTGAAACGTTATGTCTGACTTCCTTTGGATAAAGAAAAATGAAAGGCTTAAGAAAATATGGGTAACAGTCAACAAAAGACAGTAAATTGGAAGATGACTTCAGAGTTGGGAGTTTCTTCTTCAGGCCAGAAATCAAACAATATTGACTGCAGAGAACCTTTAGAGGACATTTAACACAACTTGCTGTTTGAAACTTCCCAAATTAGGTCCCCCCAATCTCTCATTAATGACTGTCACTAATTACTGTACGCTTGTTACAATCAAGTCAGCATTATCAAATTCACAGTAATAGCATGCATTACTTAATTATAGAACTAGTAATAAGCCAAAAATTCTTCATCAGCAATCCTGATTAACAAAAAACCAAAACACTAAAACAGTTTAGAAAGGAGTTATGATTTCTAGACAAGATATTTCTGAATTTACATAAGCCAACCAAGTAATGGGAAAAAAAATTAAAGAAAGCTATCACTGCATTGTATCAATATATAAAACTTCAGAACTGGGAAATCTTCAAACAAATAAGCAAATCTGCATTCGGCTGTCTGCAAGGATTGTTATCTTTACTTTTGAATAAGATGAAACTACTAGTTCCCCACTTTCATTTCTACCTTTTCACTAGTTCAATGATTCCATAATGCAGACCTTTTTATCATTTTAACTACTGTGTTTGATCATACTTACAACAAATCCTTTTTTGATACAGTTCAATTGCTTTCAGCAACTCCATACACGTTCTCTGAATAGAGTGGAACAGCTGATATTGAAACAAAATACACAAACATTTGTCAAGTGTATGCAAGAAACACTGAGGAATAAAATACAAGAAACAACTTAATTTTTTGTAGAAATTATTAGGGACCATTATTTTCTTCTTGAACAGTGAGCAATATTTCTGGTGTTTTTCTTATTAATGGTGCTCTTATTCCAATTAAGTTATTCACTGAAACTACAGACTGATCAATCCTAACTTAACAGAAAGAAAATGAAGAAAAAATAACTTTGGAAACAGATCTATAATAAACAGTTGATAGTTAATCAAACTACTTGTGTTGGGTTTTTTTTTTAGGTAGTATCTTTGTACAAGTATGAAGATGTACAAATCTGTTTCTAAAAACCTCACAGTAGAGCAGAGTTATCAAAATATCTATCAATCAATCAATCATTCTCATGTGTGGAAATACGCATACTGAATTTTTCATAGACACTCTGAAGTCTAGTGGGAAAAACTTGCATAGGTATGGCCAACACAGAAAGCTGTTGATTTAAACTGAAAGTTTTACAGGCATAAGCAAATTTCTAAAGCAGCAGCTTCCAAAAGAAGCAGAGGTAAAAAAAAAGTCAGTCATGACTACATTTGGAGATTGTTTCTAGGCAATAGAAAAATTACTGCTCTTTCTGTCTGGTCATCTTCAACCTCCAGCCTGCAACTTAAACCTAAACTCTACCATATCAGGCATTACACAGCTAGAAGTAAATGGACCACTGGCACAGTAAGCACCTTCTTTCAGTGCTGCTTGACTGCAAATTTTCACAGGTCTTGTCTTAAACTGCAAGTATGACTTGCAGGTGAGAAGTTGTCCAAAATATACTTATTTCACTGGTGTGAACACAAGTTTCCCTATTTCCAATCCCACCCAAGCTAAAAAAGCATCCTTCCTGACCAGTCTGCAACTCAGTGGACATGGTAAAAACTCAGCTTGTATTTATAAAATACTGTTCCATACTTCCAGCTTGTTTTACATCAATACTCTTGATATATAACCCATTTGAAGACTCCATAGGTAGAACCACTAGGTGATAAATTACCACTGTTCTTGTGTTTGTTGTAATACAGCCTCCTGTATTTCAGCTAAAACCTAAATAAACTGAGAATCCTAAGTCAATATTTTTTAAAGAAACTGCAAGAAAGCCAGTAAGGCAAAACATTTACCCTCACATAAGAAAACAACACAAACAAAACTTGCACGCACATTAACTGGGTTATTACCCTTCTGCAGTACATCCTCAATTTTTTTGCTTTGTCTCAAAGACATTCGAGGTCTTCAATTTGTAGAACCTTAACCGATTTTTCTTTCCTCGGTGGGGTTGAGGATACTGACAGTAGGACTGTATTTGTCACACAGCAGGATTCCTTCTCTTGGTTTTATTTTACAGACTTTCAGAAACTTCTTTGCCATGTCAGAACCCACTAAACTTCTCGAAACCTCCAGAGCAGAGTGTACTGTGCACCCTGCTCCTTGGCATTTTGCACATTTTTCTGGTGTATGTGGTATTTTATACTTACATAAAGAATGTCATTTGTACACTCTGTAAAATACTATTGAAAAAAAAACCCCAAACCACCTTAAACTGACACAGGCAAAGGATAGGGATGATCTCCTGATTCCCCTGCTAACGAAAGGAGAAAATCTCTCCCTAAAACATTAAAACAAATCTGAGATATGTTAAGTTCCAAGTAAAGTTAGAGGGACATGGAGTTTTGTGTTATGAAATTCCACCATATTCCCTGAATTTACATAGATACTTTTGTCAGAATTTGAAAGAGATATTATATGAAAATTATAAAAATGTATGTATGTTATTATATGCTATGCACACACATATTAAAGGCTTGGTGGAAATGAAAACACTTTAAAAATTAACAGAGAAGACCCATTATGTAAACATTACAAACCTCTAGTTTTGCATCCAGATCTGCATCTGAAGCCACAACATGTTCATCCTCCTTTTTTCCTGTAACTTTTATGAGGGTTTGTTTTGTTTTCCAGTATTTCTGTTGCATTTTATTGACCACAGATTTTTCTTGGCTTTGAGCATATTGATCATAAAATTCTCTTGGATAGTTGCTAGAATATTAACAAACAAAATTTAAAACTTCAACTGGATGCTTTAAAAATAAGTCCAACACACTCAATTAATACATTTCCATTAAGAATATTGCATTTGCATGCCAACACATATATTCTAACATGAAGTTCCTCATTATGCTTCAATAACAAAGCAATTAAATTAGTACTATATTTCCCACCCTACTCTGAAAAATACACCAATTTCAATTTGAATGTCTTAACCATGCAGTACTGCCCAATAAACAGCTGCAAAGAATTTTCCCAATGCATTATGAAATTATTTATAGCCCATGGAATTCACTTTATTTTGTGTAATTAATAGGAGTGCTTCAAGTGAACTAGCAGAGTTGCTTAAGCAGGTAGCAATCTTCATGCCATTTCAGCACTGTTGGGATTTCACAAATCTCATTTTATGAATGGGATTAGACTACTTCTTGCCCTCCTTTTTTTTTAATTGAATAAAAAAAGAAGAACGCTCATCTCTTTCGAGCATGCTACGTGAAAGACTGATATCTCACATCTCTCTTTATACAACTGACTACAGGACAACCGTGGGTGTGTAACAGGTAATCTTTTCTTGCAAGGATTAGTTTTCACTGACAAATAATTCTGCATTCCTGTAGCAGACCTAATAAAAAGTGCAATATATAAATTCCATATTCCACAATATTTAAACCATGCCAAGACAGTTTAACAAAAAAATACAGCCTTACAGTGAAATCTTGGTGTCTTTCAGGAAGTGTTACTCCATTATTTTGTGCAGAAGTACATGCATTTTCCCTATGTGCATATAAAAAAAGCTGCAGTACTCTTTCAGCTTTTTAAAAGTATGTGGTTGCTAAAAATTGCTATATTGAATACTCCATGAAACTTAAATAGGTTGAGTTTATTCTGAAAAGGTACCTTCCACCTGTGGAGTGACAAACTGTGGTTTATTAGTGAGATATTGACCTCTAGCTCTGTTCACAACACACTGTTCAGAGATGCTACCCCAAGAGGTTCTCAGACCCAACATACACATCAAGTCATGTACTGAAACACTTGTTCCTCCCATGGGAGGAGGGTTAGAACCAGATCACCTGTACGGTTCCTTCCAACCCAGGTCATTCAATCATTCTATGATCCTCTAATTATATGTATCTGTATCTATATATTTGCTGTGAAGTAATACAGACATTCTGAAAAAACAAGCCATTGATACACATGTTCCACAGAAGGGTAGCACATCTACCCTGTATAGTTACTAGTGACACAGTTTAACCTGAAAAGGAAATTTTTTTCACAGGGGTATATTACTTGCTTTAGTTACTTTTAATCAGCAAGTTAGGTGACAGTGCCTTAATCACCAAAGAGATGGTAAGAAATTAAACTGGAAGTGAGCAGGGACATAATTTTAAAAAGCACTCATTACCAGCATTTTGTAGCTTCTTCACCAAACTTGAAAAGCAAAGATATTTACCCACTTATACTACACAAACATTAGTTCCAAGAGTTTAATTTACGAATTAAAATCAAAATAAAGGTCTTTTGGTGCTACAGCAGAAAATAAAAAACAAGCACAAAACATACCACGTTTTATTTGGAGTTCTGTACAAACAAGCCATTACACACACTGACAACACACTGCCTATCAAGTTAGGTGAAGACTATATTGACCAGATACATGCTGCACCTTTTAAATACAAAATTTACAGCCTCTAAAAAAAATTCTCCTGCATTATGAGAAAACAGAATATGAGAATTTAATAAAAATAGCATTACATTATTAATAATTAAAAAAACCCATCAAACTTCTCACAAGGATTATAAAGGCCCTAGCTGCCTAGCTAGTTGTGTGCTTTCACTTCTGCTACAGCTGTGCCAACCCCCGGTATCTCATTTCAGTAGTCAAGTGAAGAAAACATTCTAATTCATCTGATGTTAACCAGCCTTAAGAGCTACCTCACCTGAAGTCACCAGAAATTCTGGGGGCATGGTGCACGGAATAAAAATGAGCTACTAATATAAGGTCACAAAAAGATTTTAAAAAGTGCTGGGATTAATACAGATTCCTGAATTATGAGACTGATAAACCATCTGAACAAATCAACACACCAAATACTATTAGGTCTTTAGAATAAAAAAAAAATTATCAAGATACTTACTACTTATGACCTTCCATGATTCTTGTTTTCTTCAAACACCTAAATAAGAAATTATCAGTTAATGCAAGTATCTTTAATTTTTAAATTAAACACTAGAAATCCTGTATCTTTTCTCTCAGAAAATTACTATGCTGCAGCATCTTGTTTACCATGTTACAAAAGAAAACTTTGCAATCTGTGAGCCAAATGCCTTCCTCGTGTAATGTAGCACACAATTCTTGCAAAAATCCATTACAAACAGATTTAAGTGCTGCCATCAGTGATGCCAGTTGTTCTTTGTTAGCAAGTTTTTCAAACAAAAGCAAATTTACCAGGCATAAATTCACTGACTTTTGAGAAGGCATGCCAAAATTGTCCATGCTAGGCATCACCCTCAGTCAAGTTTTCTTCCTCCAACTTTTAGCTACAATGAAGGTCAATTACTTTTTAACTTTTTTTTTGCCTATACCCCACTGATCTATTTTTTTTTAAACCCTAGTTACATCACGTCTTGAGTCACAGATGTGAAATTTAACGACCAGATGGTTTTTCTATGAGGGACACCCCAGTTCCTGAGGATAGAATATGATTTGTATGCATTAGGACTTCAGATTTTTTAAGTTACTATCTCCAGCTTGGATACTATAGTCACCCAGGATACTTTGAGCTGGGCAGATGGCATGCACATCACTTCCCACCAGTACCTAAGCACACTCCTCCCCGGCCAAATTTAGCAGCCAAGCCAGAGGCTTCTCCTCTGATGCTTTCAGTGAGGACTGTTCTTCAGCATATGGTTAACATGGGAATGGAGGCACTGCAGCAGGGTCTGGATGAGACCAAAATGAAACTAGTGAGATGGATGGTGCAGCTGGGGAATGGCCTTTGGCAAGAGAGGAAGAGAACAAACACACCAACAGGCTCCACTAAGGTATGAAGCTGACTGACTAAGAAAACAGTAATGGAAAAAGCAGGTAGGGAGGTAATGGTGCTGAAACTGAACTTTGGCACTAATCCAAGTGAAAAAGAAAAGGTGCTACAAAGGGGAGCCATGATGTTGGAAACATATCTAGCACAGTACTGCACACAGACAGTGTGGTTAGCACTGGAGAAGCAAAGGGACTGGGACAGATTGCAGCGACCCAAACAAGGGAATGCAAACAACCTGAATGCTTCCTGCAAGTGTGAAGCACATGCACTTCCATTTGGAGCCAAATCCCAGATTTCTGAGTCTAACCTCCCTGCTGTCAGTACCTGTGAAACTTCCTGGCAAAGTTCCATGAGATACTGCAAGACTATATCAGAGCAGGAATTTTGCCTGAATTGCAATTTTTGTGAAATGCTTTTAACCACTGCAGGAGAGACCATGAGAAAGTTCATAACTCTGTCTTCAGACCAGAGTTTAAATGTAGGGGTCAACAGCTAAAGAAAGAGGAAGAAAGAATCGTTTCAAATTGTTGTTTGTGTTACAGAACCATTGAGTCAGACAAGATACAGAATGGACTGCTTTGCTGTTGTTTCTAGAGCCATAGGCACAGGCGCTATGAACTCATTTTCTAATACCTTTTTATCCTTGATGTCACTGTTTTCACACTGGTCCTCCTTAAGTCAGCTGTGGTGATGTGTGAGTGAGATAGGACCTCAGGATTTAGCTTGTATACACATCCACAACTCAGTTATTCAGCAGCACACTTGGCTTGACAGGAAGTAAAGAACAGCCTATCTAGGTGGAATAACAAGTATATTACTTGGAACAAAGTTTAAGTGACCAATACAGGGAAAAGGTGTAAGGCACTGACCTTACTCACTCTACACGTCAACCTGCTTCTCCTGGAAACCAATGTCCCTACAAAAAAATAAATAGGGTCATGGTGAAACAGTTCTCATTTGCAAGTATAGCCCATGCTCTTTCTCCCTATGCTCTTTCTCCCTAAACAACTGACCTTACCTTTCAACTCTGAGATCTCCTTAGTTACACTCTTCCAGGTCCTACATAGCACCCTTATGCCCTGAAGATATTCTTTGTAGGAATTTTTACGTTCAAAGTGGACAATATTTTCATGGTATGAAAACGAAGGCATGTATTCTCTGTTCTGCTGTGTGATGGGATTCGAGGTGTTTGAGGCTACAAGACCTGCTGGGATGGTGTCCTATGGTCAGTCAGGGTGGAAGGAAACAGAACTCACGTCTTACCTACACTTCCTGCTGGAAATGGCTCCTGGCATGTGATATCACCCAAAACATGCCAGGAGGGAAAAAGGTCCCAGAGAGTTCTAGGCAGTAGATAAAAACATGCCAGGGAGATTGCTGTAATTAAGCAGCGGGAACAAGCAGCAGCCCAGGACACAAGCTCAATCCCTGGGCGCATTTTATTTCCAGGATGGAGCTAACTTTTGGTCCTAAATGAGAATTCAGTCTGTAAAGACAGCTTAGTAAGCACTAGCATTGAGAAAACAGAAGTGTAGTTGCTAAAAAATAATGTGCGCTGTAAATTGTCTCTGCAGTAATTTAACAGGGCCCTGATTTATTTTTATAATCTCTAACCTCATGCGTTGTAACTGTCTGTTCCGAGTCCAGGAACCAAAGAGGGTTAAGATACTGGTTCAGCTCTAACAAAGGACATTATTAAAAGCATATGGCTTAGCTGAAACCAGTGAGATTTTTTATAAAAATCTAAGTCTAGTCTCAAACAGTGAGAGATACTAACAAGAGGGGACTGGAAACAGCCCAGGGACGTATCTAAGAATTAAAAGCAACATTTCAAAGCCATGTAATGAAGAATCCCTACAGTCACAAAATGCTGGCCCTGAGACTGCAGAGAGACCAAGAATGAGCACATAACCTCTCACTACTTTAGGTTTTGAACTCTGTTATGCTTTCAAAGAACAAGACAAATGTCCTGAACAGAAGTAATAAGCCAGCTGGTCTTTGCCAAAGCTGACTACAATAGAAGCACATGACACTAACTTGAATCCACTCATACTCTCCCCAAAAGATGCAGTCAAATTTAAAATTATGTTATCATACGGTTTTAGATATAAAAACAAGCTTAATTTGCCACAACAAGTTGATGTAAGGGACTTTTTTTTGTTTTCTTCCCAGTGTATTAAAACTAAAAAAACAAGAAAAGTTTCAATAAATAGCATTATACTGATGATGATTAACAACAAAAAAAAATATCACTACCCTATAGGAAAGCATTTGTATTGGGAAGTTTCCAAGATCTTTGACAATAAGGAGTTACACAACACTTGTGATCTCCATGACAGACTTCATCTTGACAAACAAAAGGGAGGGATACTCTAGATGAGGGGGTGGGTGTCGGAAGCAAGCATAGCTGCTTTTATCACGCCAGAGAAAGCAGTGCCACATTACAGATGACTGTACACAAACCCACATTTAATACTGCAGAGTGACGGATCTGAGGCTTCCTGAAGAAGTCCACTCATGGCTCCAGTAATTTTGCAAGTGCTTCTCAGTGTTTTGAGAGAGACTAATGCTACCTCACTTTAAGCATTAAACCTGAGCTGGCCCAATTCATAACAATTATGCTTGGAATACAAGGGACCACAGCACTGGAAGACCAATTCCAGTACAGAACCAGTTGGCGTCACAAGCCCTGCAAAAGTCTTGAAAATCTCTAACAGGTTTTTTTGAGGAGCCACCAAGAAGCCTATTTTTCACAAACCATCCTGCTTGCAGACGGATGCCAGAGAAGACAAGCACAGCCTGGACACTGAAATACACCAAAACTGTTTCCAGACTCAGCCTGGCTTCAGGAGTAATACAGCTTAATTCAGGCAGCACTCTGACACAGATAACAAGAAATGCTGAAACCAAAACGGTCCTGCAAACAGCCAACTATGGTAGAGTTCCTCTGGGTGGTAGACTATTTACCCACAAATTATTTCCACAGGAAGCCAAAACAGTTGGAATGCACACAGAACTTCATGTTCTTTCTCCCATACTCATCATCCTACTGAGAAATTTTTCCAGCCTACCTATGACGCTGGAACATAACTTAATGGAGTACACTTGTCATTAGCAAGTGGCATTTCTATTCCTATAGAAAATCCTCTGATTCTCTATATTCTCCAAGACCACTTGAATAAACATGTAAATTTTTCTGTGCAAATAGGAAAATGCTATCATGGTGTTTTGCATGATTTGAACTTCAGTATACCCTAGGCTTACCCTCCAGCTCATGCTCTGAACAACATTTGTACAAGCTTGCTTCTCTTTTTTAGCTTTATCATATTTTGTTGCAGCATAAGTTGTCTGGTTTCCCAAGAGCTGAACAAGTTTATGAATAATCTTTAGATTCTACTTGTAAAAGAAAAAGATTGTAAGAGTGCCTTCTCCAACAGCTACATTGATAGTAAACAAGTCTGTATATCAGTGTCATTCAGATTACTTCCTCTTTTTCAGTGAGCCTAAATGTAAGAAGTGTCACGTGGCATGGTAACGTTCAGATTTTAATATTCTCCTAGATTAAAAGATCAGTTTAAAAGCCAAACTAACAAACAAAAGCTTTACCCCTAATTCAAGCATCTCTTCTTGTCTGAGCATTGCTTACATGGCTCATACTGTGGTCTTAGCTCAGACAACAGATCACATAGGAAAAAAAATCAGGATGGAACCAGAGACATCAAACAGGAATCTTTTCAGCTCTGAAGACTGTATATAAAACAAACTGTTGATCTAATCACAGCTTCTCAGAACAAAGAGATGAGCTGACATCCTTGCAAAAACGTTGTAAATGCTGATGTACAGAGAAAATCTAACATCCAAAGATGACCTAGCAGTTATGTAGGAAGGCAGTAGATTGAACAACACATTCTTCTGAGATACATCCAGAAACTATGAAAGGGAACTGAACAAGCAGCATAGCAAAATTCAGCAACCCTTATGCGAAAGCTATCAAAACACACAGAAGAGTCTGCACTCTCACTGACAGAACTGTCCTCCGAGTCTACTGTTCTTTCAAAGCAGGTATGTTCTGTGGCTCCTCAAATCCCAACAAACTCTCCACACCCTAAAACCCTTGCAATTTATAACTTCAAATATGGCAGAATCATGCACTGCAGTTGACTTACTTATGTCAATAGTTTTATTAAAATGAATAATCTTCCAATAAACTTTTAATACAGTAATAGTACAGTGGTACTAAGTAACAAAAAAAAAATTAAGGAATTCTATATATAAAAGTTAAGAGTGATAGTTTCATTTATTTAAAACACTTTAAAGAGAAGAAAATGTGCTTAGGTGAGGGAATCAAGGCCATCTGTGCCTCCAACAGCTCTTGGCTGACAACCTATCTCCTCCACTCTGCTCCCTGTAAGCCGCGATCAAACTGAACCAAGTAAATGGGTCTGCAAAACAAGAAGCAGTCTCAGTGCAAGATGAAGACTAGGCAGGGTAAAGTTTTATCTTCTCTGGTGTGTCTACAAACACACAGAACAGGAGCTTCAAATGGTGTTTGACTTTGCCTTTCCCAAGCAAAAGAGAATATAACAGCCTGTAGATGTGAATTATCCATGTTGCCAGTGCAGGAAAAGAGTGAATGCTGAAGTCTGGGTCTTTCATCTTCAAGATTATACACAGACTTTGAAGCATTCCTACTCTTAACTACAAGAATAGCTACCACTCTAATTCAGCTAAAATGAACCTAGAGTTCAAGCTATATCTATGACAAATGACAAGATTTAATTTTTCCTCTAAAGCTCTTAATTCTCGGTATTGATGCTCTAATCCTGCAGAATCATCCATGCTTAACTCTAAATCCAGGAGTCTTCATTCTGTTAGACTACTCATTGATGCACTTGCTTATTAATTCAAAAAGTTTGCAAATTGGTCTGTAAGTGCTGCATTAGCAATTCCTTCCACCCATTACAACTTTTTGTCTAATCCTTTGTTTCAGACTGATCCAGAGCTTTGCTGCTTATCCTGGAAAGTGTCTGTCTTGGAGATTACCCACAAGTTCTCAGGAGAAGAAATTTAAGACTGCAGTATCAACAGAATTACTCTTTCACTCTATTTCAGGAGTTGACACCTAGAAAGAAATTTCATACGTTCTTGAAAGAAGCACAGGTTAAATGGCATCTGTTACACAGCTAAGGCTCCTGCTATATTCATACACCTGGGAGGTGCTGAGAGGGGAAAAAAAACCATCCTGTTTGACTGCAATTATCTAACTGTAGTGCCTAAATTACCATACAAGACCCTCAAGACTAAGCCCCTGTACAGATAGTGAATAGAACCTCCAAAGAGCAACACTGGGCACCTCAAGCAGAGCCTCACCACTGTGCTCTGTGCACACAGAAATTATGCTTTTTGCATTAAGCATCTGAACTACACAGCTAAGTCGTGCTGTGAGAGCACTGCTCTATTCCACTTCTCTTAGAACTAGGATTTCATGTTGGTCTACTGAATTAATGGGGGGAAAAAAAAGGAAAAAAAGAAAAGAAAAAAAAAGAGAAAAGTTAAAAAAAAAAAAAAAGAAAAGAGTCAGCAGTATACTGAGTAACACTGTCCTTGGGACATGGCCACATCCCATTAAGTCCCCTGGAACCAATTCTCTCTCTCACTGCAAACACTTCTGGAACTAACATTTCTATACACAGTTTTTGCCATTTCCTTCTCCTCTATACCAAGGCTTATGAGACATCCTGGCAAACTATTCATTTATTCCATTTATTCATTTGTCTTGATCCTTCAAAGAATTAGAAAAACCCAAAATAATTAACCTACTCTACCCACCCCCCAGCCAAATTTGACATGCATAAAAATCCCAAGCATGTACTCAAAACAAGAGAGAAATAAGAGAAATTGGAGTCTGTTCTCCAAGGAGGTAGTTTGACCCAATACAACACTCCCTTCTTTTTCAAGCTACTAAACTGTGTGTAGAACAAACCACAGTAATACCAGCACGTATCTTAAATGTCTAAGATTGTGTGATCAGAGACTTGCACGATAAGAAACCATGTACAAGGTATGAAGAAATCTGAATGGTTTGGGTCTTCTTTCTGTCATTTTATAGCACTGCCTAGGCACCCGTCTGCAAACAGTACATCCAACCAAATGAGTAGCAGTACTGTTGACACCTGTCTTTCACTCAATTTTACACTGACTCTATTAATACTCTGTGTAGGGTATATATGGGTCACATCTATTGCAGAGAGTACTGTCAAGAGTTAGTTTCTTCCAAAACACAACTGTCATACTTCTAATTTCAGAATACACAATTAATGTAGGAAATTATTCTACTTAATTTCCTGGTGTAGTCTAAACAAAGGATGATATCTGGGGCTATGTTTCTTATGCTATCATTTAGTCTTTATTTTACTATTCCAAACTCTGATGTATACAAGTTAATAGAAGTGGCACACAAACTGCAAATTTACACTTTGAGAGTTTATTGCTCACTTATACCAAGAACTAAAGAGAGTAAATCCACCTGAACCACTCTGGTTTTCAGTACCTGAGTGGGTTACAGGTAAGTTTTAATCAACGTGAAAAAGCAAAAAATTGGCACTATGTCACCAAATTTCTTAAAACCTGTTTTTGCCCCCACAAAGTGCAAGGATACACTCAACAGTTAGCATTCCTCTCTAAAAAAAATGATTTTGTGTCTATTTGGTAATATGTATCTGTCATATTATTCAAAAAATTATCAGGTGAAACTTGTAGGCATAAGTGATCTCTTTTCTAGAGCATAAAATGCATTGAAATGATACTTGGAGCTGGGTTGGGGGTTTTTTGGTTGTTTTTAAACAGCTGAATGAAGAAATTCCTAAACCCAGTGGATTATCTCAAAAAACACTGATAAGAATGGCACATGAAGTCATGACACAGTACATGCAGTCTCAGAACAAAGTATTTCAAATAAATGCTGGTATACTCATAGTTCCAAGAGTGACGAGCAAACAATAGCACTTTCTAGGTAAGCTCATCTGCACGCAGAACTTTATCATTTGCACAGGCATATTTAATCACACAAAAAATTAATTTTAAATTCCTTTTTCAGATAATACTGATTTTTCATCTGCTTATTGTGAAATAATGTAGGGACAGCACATAGTATCAGTTTGCCCTCACGTAACATCTTTCACTTCACTAGTAAAGTATTCCTTACATTTGCGGAGAACAGTGAGGCAACCAGGTAAGCATTGCAAGTACTATGTGCATTTGATAGAAGAATATTTTGAGTATAAGTCATTGAGTGCCAGGTCTAAGCTCACTGCAAATGAGTGAAACTGGTGATACGAACTACTCAGGATTTAATATTTTTCTAAATGCAGACTTGCTTTGTTTCTTCAAAATGGCCATGAAATTGTTTTGTAATACAAAAGACATTTGATGTCTTAGTTTAGGAACCAGTATTTGTAAACTTAATAGCTGAATATTATTAAAGAAAATACCATATGGAATATGCACTGTACATAGATTATAAGACAAGATTCTTTTTCTGACACACTCTACCTGTAATCAGTCTAGAGTCCTAATACTGGGAAACTTTCCCCTTGTAGAAACTACGGGAAAAGCAGTGAATGAACAAAAAAAAAAATCATGGAACTCTTTTTTACATCTATAGTATATTACACACAAACATATAAGGTTTTAGAACTTCAAACTAATGTCTCCCTTATTTAGATACCCTATTTGTTGGCACAGTCAACCCTCTCCTGCTTCTGCCTCCCTGCTGCCTTTTCATCCATTTATAAGCCAGGAAGCAATGCCATTTAAACCCAAGGGGAAACAATGCCAGGGGAGGGAACACAAGAAAATAATTTTCTCCAGATTCCCTTGGAGATTATTTCACATCTGTGGATAAGAGAATCAATTAACAAAACAGCCTTAGCATGCACAGCAACAACAATACAGGGTGATCTCCTTGCACCACCCTTTGAGTAAACACCATCAGTACAGGCCATATATTCTCAACAGACGCACAGTCCACTCAACTTTTATATTACTGCTCTCAGTAATATCCTGGCACACGAGCTGACTGTTCCTAGAGCAGTAGTGATCGCTATGAAGCTTGATGGACTTGCAAGATGGACCCAAGTACTGTTTCAGTGACTTGGTACAGACAGTTCTCAAGGCTGACGTAAGCAATTGCATAACTGGTCAAAACGCCCCTCACTTTGCCGTGGCTAACAATAGCCACAGGAAAAACTACTGTGAGACTGTTATTACCAGCAACACTTAAAAGGTCAAATGTTTCTACTGTTCTCGACTGCTTGGTTCTTTCTCTAACAAACTTCACTCTCTGGGCTTTTGTATTTTTAATGCTTCTGCATCATGTAGTGTAATTTTGTCTCTAGAGGGATTTTATGGTTGAGAAGCAACAAAACACCTTGAAGAGTAAACTACAGAGCAATACTCTTGGAGGAGATTTTGAATAAGAAGTATTAAAAAGTCTTTGAGAGCACTTTTTGTCTTCTAGTTCAGATGAGGTATTAGCACTTTTTTTTCCGCCAACTCATACCAACAGCTTTCAACACTTGTTGAAGACTGAAAAGAGCTGTTATTATTCATTTCTTCAAGAAAAGGTTACGTGGGAAATCATCAGAACAATTTAAACAACTGTGTAAAGTACAGATGACAGAGGAGAACTTGCAAGATGGTTGGGCTTGAAACTCTACTAAGGTGGGGAAAAAAACCCTAACCCTGTAGTGGGGGTTCAACAGGAATTTTTACTTTGCACTATGTGATCCTTTCACCACCCAATAATATAAACTTCTGAAAGAAAAATGTTAAGGAAACCTTCCCCTTCCATAAAGTCGTAACTGGTCTTCTTGAGTCTGAAAATCTGCAGCAACATTTATATTTGAATCTCAACTCCAATAAACACAATAGAAGAAAGCAACATTCTCTAAAAAGCACTTAATTTTTTTTCTCAACTGAAAATAAAGCAAATTCCAATGACCAGGATCTGAATTCTTGAGTAAAGCGCTTGAACCTTTCTGGAAACAACGATGTTTCACCCATGAAGTTCTGAAAGTAAAGAAACTTTAGAAACTCATTTAGACTGAGGTTTGGCAGCCATTTAACTGCCACATTATCTTCCAGCAGTTTGTCATGTGCAAAACGTGACTGGTTATACCAGTTATGGCAGTTCACTACCAAAAGATCTCTGTGGCTTGACACTAAATTCCTCCTTCGGTGGTATTAACATTAATCTTAAACCATTACATTACTCAGTTTAAACCAATAGGCTGTTCAAATAGCAGTTAAAAAAACTGGTAAAATCTAAATGAGATGTTGCTGGTCTTCATGCTAAGTACCAGTAGGAACTGCAACTCCTAGATTTGTAACAGACAGATAGCACTGCCAGGGGTTCTTCCACTCCCTCTCTGAGAACTCTAGATAGACACAGTGGAAAAGGAGTGGATTATAACCAAATGCCACTTGCACTGCAGATGCCAAAATCCAGCCCAACATTTTCTCTGTCTAACACTTTGGAAAAGTGATCAAACACAGTTTTGTCCTTACTGGAGTCTTGCTAGAGCAAAACACAAGAACAGTTTATTTCCAAGAAGTCTACTCTGAAACAAAAGTCACAGCTGTTTTCTGAGACCCAAATTAAATAAAATCTATCCTGAAACTGAAAGAAAGAGGATAACAGAATCAAACGTGGGGAGAACCAAAGCCAACAAACAGGTGCTTCATGGAAATAAAAGGTCATCTTGGTTTAAAGAATATAGCTTGTAGAGACAGAGGGAAAGTATTACAAACAACCGAACAGAAGAATAACTCCAATGCCAAGCTTCCAAAATACTACCACAATATAACTTGGGGGTAGCGGGTTAAAGGATCTAACCCTGAGATTACCAGATTCAGTTTCACATTTACACCTTTGAACTAAGGCAAGCCTGAATTACTGCTTTAAGAGGGGTCATGCAGATCCTTGAGGCTATCAGCTTTACACAAAACAGTGTGGAACAGGAGACTTATTCACATATGGCACTGAACATACACATGATATCGACAAATAAAAGAGCACAGTGCCCTTCACCTCTGCTACTAAAAATTGACCTGATGTTTCAAGTAATCTCCGATTTTCCTTTTCTCTTCTAAATGACTAGAGCAGCTTTCATCGGTCAGATGAACGGATGCAAAAGAAATCTGATTACCACGATGAACCTTTCACAAATTATAAGCTTTAAATCGTAAATGTGGGGTTCTTGAATTCCCATTTCACCAGCTGTTACTGCCTCGGTGCTGGTTCGAGATCTGACATTACCTGACCAGAGGATGCCCTGCCACCCCTCTACACCCGGCCGGCCCCAGGAGGGTTCGGAGCGCAGCCGGGCAACCTGCGCCTCAGCCCGGCAGCCAAGCCGGAAACCGCCGAGGAGAACCGGCCGTTTCCCTCCCCGCTTCCAGCGGGCAGAGAGCCAGGAAGGATGTACGGGAGGCACAAACGGATAAATGCAATAATCATGGCGAGACAACCGCACGGCGGGAGGGGGAACACAAGGCAAAAGGAGGGACAGATGCCATCTTGTGCCTCGGAAATTTCGCCCTGAACAGATCCGGCCGTGGCTACAGCGCTGACGGGCACCAGCTCCGCAGGCCCGACGGCCGCGCCACCTCCCTCGCCCCGAGCGGGCTGCCCGCGGGGGAGGCGGCGCCCACCCGGGGCTGCCCGGCACC
>VZRQ01004617.1:634571-674257 GCA_013397975.1 Machaerirhynchus nigripectus
CGGCCCCCGAGCCGGGAGGGCGCGGCCGCCAGGTCCGCGGCGCTCGGCCCGGCCACTGCTCGGTCTTGGCTAAGGCTGGGACGCGTTTCCTCCTGCTTTCCCGGCAACGCTGCGAGGGAATCGTAGGGAGAGTCACCCGGGTTGGGGCCCTTCTGGAGCTCTGATCACCGCTTCGACCAAAGCCCCAAGTCCCGTGCCTCAGCCTGTTGGGGACCGCAGGTGTCCCGCGAGGAACAGCAAGGAAATACTAAAATGTTTTGGCTGTCATAAATAGTTGCCATCGAGGTAGTGGGAACTTGGAGGAAAAGGCCCTTTAGCGTAGTGGGCAGGTGGCAGTGTCGGGCGGGGGAGGGTCAGGAGAGCGTTGGTTTTGAGCTCATGTCGGAATTGGGTCACTGGGGTTTTTTGAGAGCTTTTTGAGTAAAGGAGGTGGATTTCAAGCTGATTTCAGAGCTTGAAATGAGGAGTTCACAGGTGCTATTTGAAAATGAAGTAAAAGGAGAAAGGGGGAGCAGCAAGATAGGGTGAAAAGTGATCCCAGTTAAATGGGGCAGTGTTAACTTACCAATGTGGCACGTGAAGAGAGCAGAGGTTGAAAGCAACAACGCAGGGCATGAAAGCAGGAATGGAGAAGAAGAGGTTGGGTTGATAGGGCCCCAGAAAAGGGTTGAAGAAGAGCGGAGAGGAGGGAGCTGTAGAAAATGAAGAGAGAAGAGTGGTAGTGAGGCATCATCTTCTGAACTTTACAGGGGCCCCAAGCACTCCTCTCAGTGTCTTTTGTTCTGTGAGGCCAAGCTGGCCTACTTCGCTGGAAGTCACAGATCTAGGAGTAAAAATGCAAGATGTTTACAGCAACAGGGAGTATGCTGTGAGACACTGACTGAGAAAAAGACTTGGGATCCTAATGGGTAGAGAGCTAGGCATGCACTCCCTGAGCTGTGAAGAAATCAACTGGGATAATTTATTTAACACTGTATAATGTGAGGAATTTCAGGTATGATTTGGGAGGTTGTTTACTTTCCCTGTTTGGCAATGGTGTGACCACTAACATCAGGTCATACCCCAAGCATGCTGTACGTAGCACAAACGTTGACAAACAAGAATGATTTATGGCAAGAAATACAGCCTTGTTTTCCAGAGCTGCAGAAACCCTAATAGTTTCATAGAAATAACATGAATAATAGAATAACAACATAGAAATAGTTAGCTAGAATAATATAGAAAATGTTTTTGTGTTAAAACAAAGTAACAGCAAGAAAATATTTTCATGGGAGATAAATGTCTTAATGGGGTCCTCAGTCTTGCAGAAAAACATGTAACACAGCAGCTGAAAGATTGGAACACAGGAAACCTGGTGTGAAATATCTCATTTACCTTTGGATGTTATACTGTAAACACCCTCAAGGTGCCTTGGTATTCTAGAACTCTCTTTGGAGCAAATATAGAAAGATGTATTTGAGGGTGTGATTATCTGGTTTATTTTAGTTTCCAGTGAGCTTAAACATTCTCTGGACCTGGGTTCCCACGACTGAAAGAGTAACAGGCTGAAGTGTACATACTTGCATTAGACATATTGCCCCATTAGTGAAATAAATTCCAGGTATTACTGGTTTTGAGAAAAAAAAATTCATGGAGTTCTTACCTTGCCAAAGGGAAGTGGTGCTAATAAAGATTAGAGATAATAAATATAGTAATATAATATAATAAAGACAAAAGATTTCTCTGCAGTAGATGAGGATCTGGGATCTCTTCAGCCATGTCTGGCATTGGGTTTTGGTAGCTTTTCATTTCTAAGTGAACATGAAGAATCCATTGTGTCTTTTAATGGCATTTATATGTGCAAATCTCCTAGAGGAAGGTGTAAAAAGAAAATCTCACAGGATGTAACAAATTACTTTAGCCATTGTAGGAGCAGAACCAAGACAAAAAGAAAGATTGTTTTTTTGGTAAATTTACAAGTATTATTTTTCTTAATTGCTCCATGGTAAGGTAGGAGGGGAAATAGTCCTGAATAAACCTCGACTCTTCAAAACACTGTACTTTTGTAATAATGGAATTATTTTTATGCCAGTATTTATGTATGTGTGTGAATATACCTAAAATCAGGACTTAGGCTAGCTAATTTCTCATGTATTTAGGGCTACATCTTGCAAATTACAGATAACCTTTTGCATTGTCCATCTTATTGTCTCAAACCATTAGCTGAGATTACTATATGACCTCAAAAAATTAGTTTTAAAGCTTTAGTCCTCGTAGAAGCGCAGTCATTTCTTAATCTTTTATCATGTTTCATGTAGTTTATCACCAGACGTAAACGTTATAAATATAAGCAAGTGCCATCTGGTTGTTCTAGCACCTCTCTGATCTCCCATGGAGATATTTTTAGTGCAGCAGAAATACAGAAATGTAACTAAAGCAGTTATTGCAAGTGATACTTGAAGTAAGGTGTACTTACTACTTTTCACAAGCTTAGTTCTTCAATAAAGCTGACTGGATGCGTGAAACACCTTGAAGTGTGGTGCTACATACATTCTGCTACCAACAATTTTTCCCCATTTGAGCATCAAAGTACTCCAGTTACTTAAATTAACTAAGCAGTTGGTTCCCTGACCTTAAAAAAGTTCATTTCTGCTGTTCCGTAGAACACCCCATCCTCTTGCAAACTGAGATTGCTTGGATGACATCATTAAAATTGCTGCAAGATGCAAGTAAAGATGAAGTACAGCCCTCTGAGGTGAAACTACTGACCATGCCACAGTTGAAAACATCACTTTTTATGGTAGAGAAATGACTTTTGAAGCTGTCCATCATGCAAACCTAGAGCTTTTGAAAGCCTGAGCCAGCGATTAGTCTCAGCCCTCATCTTGTAAGCTCCTTTCTGCATCTGAGCTTTGTGTTGCACTTTGCTCCAGCTGCATTTAATTTTTAAAAAGACAAATAAAGGTTGGAATCCCATGTTGACTCAGTGAGACTCACCATACAGTTGTGTTTACTGTACCACATGGCTACTATAGCATACCATGGGATATGCTGCTCTTGTCACCTAAACTGATACATTCTCCTGTGTTCTGTGCTATCTCTATAAAATACTCCTAAAGCCTGTGTGTGATGGTTTTCAGCTTAGTGTATTTCTTTAAGTAGCAAGATTGAAGTTCAGATTAGAAAATGTAAACCATCGGCGCAAGAGAGAGTAAACTAGTAATTCAAGTATTTTGGAAGCCCAGTAGTAGTACCCTGTTCTTCAGTTGAAGCAATAGGAATTCTATTTTTCCCATTTGTATATATTATTTTCTTAAGGTTTCTTAATATGTTGTTATTGTATCCCCAATTTTTATATATCTGGGAATTAGTAACTTCAGAGACTTGCATAGCATTAGGTATCCTAGAAACAACATTGACAGTTTCTCATCTTCCCTGGACAGTATCTATTATTATTACTACTATGGTTGCTATTATTACTATTACTACTATTATTACTATTATTATTATTAGTTAAGCTTTCACACATTAAGATGTTTTTTAATCATCCTGTAACATGTCACTTACCCTCTGTTTCTTATTTACATAAGGAAGTGCAAACTCTTCATGCTTTGTTTTATGGACACAGTCACTGCCTGCTTGAGTTTCTGCTCAAAATTTAGAAATCAGGGTGAGGGAAATGATGCTTTCTTAAACTTCCTCAAGTCCTTCATATGAATATTTTCAGTCTTTTTTGTCATCTCTGACCTAACTGCTGTTCTTTTAATTTTCCTGCCACACTGCTCTTTGTTTTAAAATTTCTTAGCAAAATTAACTGTCTAGTTTAAAGGTGTTTGGTGTCTGCTGTTTTGCACTTATTTTTATAGTTTCTATAATATAGCTCTATAAGGCATGTAGTTTGTATTGTTTGTGTGACTACTCCAGCTTAGTGATCTGCTGAAAACCTTTAGCTTATTGTCAGCTTCAGAGATTTACTTAATTAGTCATTTATTTCTCCTTTCATATGCTGGAAAATACAGAATCATGGGATGATTTGGGTTGGGATTGGAAGTGATCTCTGAGATCTAGTGCAACCCCTCCTGCTAAAGCAGACACACCTAGAGCATGTTGCACAGGATTGTGTCCAGGTAAATTTTGAGTATCTCCAGAGGAGACTCCAGAACCTCTCCATGCAGGCTGTTCCAGTGCTCGGTCACCCTCAAAGTGGAGTTGTACCTCCTATTCAGATGCTTACCACATATTCCTGTGTTTCAGTTTGTGCCCGTTACCCCTAATATCTTCTAGGATAGGGGAGCCCCTGAAATGACAGCCAAGCGTAGAATTAGAGGGCTCCAGGTTGGAGTGGTGCCAGCATCTCTGACCATCAAGGCAGGATCAAAACTGCTAAATAGGACTCAGCCAGTAATTGTGGCTTTCATGATATTCAGTCACCAGTACTTTTCTCTGGTTCTTAAGACTTAAAATGAAACAGTTGTGAGCACAAGGGCTTGCCTGGAATTTTCTTCATGCAGATTTGTGTTCACTTTTAGATACTGTCTAAAGTCCAAACTTTAAATATTGCTGTCCAAGTGCAGGTTAATATACTCTTTCTGGCAATTCACGATCAGTGAGCTGGGCAATACTCTTCTTTCCTCTTGTCTGGTTGGCACTGAACATTGTTGTACATTCTTCCACTATCCTCCACTATTCATCTCCTTTCTTGTCATTATCCAGCTCCCTGGATACTCTTGCAAAGAGCATACAAGGTACACTTTCCTGTCAAATACTTTTCATTTGAATGTCAGGGATGGAGCATGTAGAGTGACTATCTCTTTTTCATACATGGCATTTTGAATCAAAAGAACTGTGTTACTTAATCTGTTGTTTAGATGGAGCTGGTATTTGCAGAATTCACCAGAGAATTAACGAGGCATTCAAGAACCAGCTTTATCCTTAATAAAGACAAGTAGACAGTAGGGAGACAAGAATGGGCATGGTGGAAATTTGCACTGATTTTCATCAGAAATGATGAACAATAATATTAAAAAAAAATCTTCTTTTTAAGTATTTACTTGAAAATACTAATTTGGACACACACAACGTGCAGTCATTGTTTGTATTCTGAAATGCATATATACTTGAACTGAGGTTATTTTCATCTTCTGTGGACTTGGGTAAGCAATCTGATCCCTGCAGTAAAAAATGAATTTATTTTATTGTAGTCTGCAACATTATTATCAAATAATCCCCAAACTTCTTTCCCAAAGAGGCTTACAGTCTGAAAGAAAATGCAAATTGGGAGAGAGACAGCAAGAATCACTGCTTTTGCTTTGTAAATGAGAAATTGAGACACAAACAGCTAAAATGATTTGTCAAGAAAAGCCTGTGACAGAACTGGCCAAGGATTCTTATATTGATTTACCACTGCCTTTAGCCATCCAATCTTCCAATGTTTTCAAAGGCTAGAGATTCATAAGATGGTCTTGCTTTTTCCACAGGCTTGGGAATGAGGAGGGAGCAGGGTACTGACAGAAACCGTGTTTAATAAATACAACTTCTTTGAAGGATGGTCTATAAATAAAATTGCTCTTCATTGAATAGATTTTCATAGTGGCAATATGAACACATTTTCTATTAAGTTCATTTCTATAGAAGACAATAATATAGTAAATACAGGCTGAGGCTCCCGGATGTTACTGTGTTCTCTTTGATGCGTTCATGAGAGTTGTTCCATATAGAATCAAACATTTTGAAACAGTTATTAAAATATTCTGGCCTATTAAGAATATGAGTCACCTAATTTTTAAAGCTCTCCTGGAGATGTTTCATATGTTAGGAGTGTAAGTCTACTTAAAGAGAATCTGACAGCTGCTGTGCTGTGTACTGTAGATACTGCTAATTCTCAGATGTGTGAGAATAATTCTACTACAGCAGAAAATAAATTTACAGCACAATAACTATTGCAAGCAATTACAGAGTTTGATGTTTTTCAACCCCTCGTATCATATAAACACTTTTATGATAAAATGTATACTTACTGAATTTTCTGAAGGTATGACTTTCTAATACTTATCAAGCAATACTATGGCTTGGTATCTCTGGTTCCTGTTGAACATTCTGAACAATCCATCTGCAGACAATTTAAAATACTTGATTTTTTTTCCCCTAAACATGTTAATATTTGGGTTTGTAAAATTTTTTTACATTTGCTTGAAAAGAAACTATAATGAAGCCATTGTGCTCAATAAACCTTTCTAACACAGGCCAGAGTTCTTAGTGATAAACTGGACCTAAAATTGGGCATCATGATTTAAATAATCTCTTGAGATTTCAACAGCTTGAATCAGATCCTCCAGTGCTGTATAGTCTCTTTTCCCTTTAGGGCAGTATGAACTGGCTGTCCTGAGACAACCGTTTTGAGATAGAAGATACTTTTCAGTTCCTTAAGACACATGGATTTTATGTTATTTTTTCAGTTTAACAGAAAAAAGTGTGGCATTGCTTGAGAAACAGAACATTGGTGAAGTTTCATCTTCTAATATCCAGAGATCTCGTATCTGACAATAGTACCTTTACCAATAATTTTCTTTTTTCTGTTCTTTTTTTTTTCAGTTGTGCAAACAGGAATCATGAAGGCTGCTATTCTGAAAATATGGCTTAGTCCAACTTCAATATGTCTTTGTATTTGAAAAACAAGCCACCTAATTTTCTAAAGTGCACTTTTTAAAGTGAGGGAGTTTTCCAACCCTTTTCATACTATGCTTTTGAAAAAGCACTTCACCTCACCATAAATTAAATTATTGAGCTGAACACAGAAAAAAATTATAGAAGTCTTGTTTTAAATAGAGAAAATATTTATCAAAATATTGCTGCATCCCTCATTCAGTAATGACTTTTTTTCTTCCTCTTTTGTGAACATCATGGATCATTTGTCCCAGGAGACAAGCTATACTCTCACCTGTAGATTCAATGTTTTCTATTTCTGCTGTTCTTTTTTCCCCTTCCCATATGTGTATATTCCACAGAACTAAAAAGATGCATATACTTCCCACATGTTGCTATGAGATTGTTTTCGGTCTGGTTCTGCAAGAGGTGTTCTGATGTCTATAGAATATTTAGCAAAGGTGAAACTCTTGTGGACAGTTAAACCAGTTTGCTCACTAGGTTGATGTGCTCAGCTCATTCCTGCTGAGCAGAGATAAACATTTACTTGGAAGGTACATTAAAATTAAAGTCTTGAGGTTCAGCTTCTCTCTAAGGCAGCATTTAAAAAAGGCTCTCAAACTCCACAGATACTGTTAGTATGAATACTTAAAATATTCTGTAATTTTTGAGAAATCATATTTTGTTTATTGTGAAAGCAGAGTAGATTGATTATATGTAATTTTGAGTTATTGACAACATGGATCATCTTAATACTTTCAGAGATAAACCCTGCTAAAATTTGCTGTTTTCTCATGATCAGCTCTGTGATTTATACCACAGTAGATTTCTATCCTGAGCTGCTTTAGTGAAAGATCTGTCAGCTTTTCCATTATCGCATCCTTTTTTTGGAGAGGATCCTAATTCATTCATTTAAATTCTCACCAGGATAAAATTTGCCTTATAATACATATTATTGGTAGTTTTGATGCATTAGCATTTGGAAATGCAAAATACGTTGTTTTCTCACAGCTCTATCTCTAATCTGTTGCCTCTACAGCCAAAGAACTCATTAGACTGAATTCTGGAAAATAAAATATTCAGGGCTAGACTGTTCCTTTCAGCACAGCCTCGATCCATGAATGGTGTGCAATCTGTGCAGCTTGAAGACATTGTGGCTTTGAGACGCTCTCCTCCGGTGTAGCACGATCTTGCTTCCTGCTGGTCTACACCAGCTCATTTTAACTTCCTTTGTAAGAGGTGGTTCCTATGCCGTGTAAAGAAGAGAAAACTCAATCTATTCCCCTTCCCAGTGAACCTGTGCAGTGAAAAATATGGTATTTACTACTTCTGCATACTAGAATACAAAATTTAAGTAACTTGTTCATTAGTACAAAGGCAAACATTTTACACACCTAGCTGCTCTAATAGAGGCACACAATGTTATCTTTCCTTTTTGAAAACGCAATTAAAAAGGTTTTGGCTAGCTAGCTATCTTTTTATGTTTGATGATATGTGTTATAGGGATGAATAAGTAACAACAGTACAAAATTTCACTGAATGTATTCATTGTGGCTAAGAAAAAAATTAGCATTTGAGTCTCTTAAACTACGAGTTCAGTCTAAAGTTTCGATGACTTCAATGACTGCTGATTCAAGCTCTTCTATTCCTTCGGTTTATTTAGTTTTAGAATTTCAGGTCCATTGAGCTCAGTTCTGTTCTTGAGCTATTTTTTTCATGAGCTCCTGAAACTGAAATAAATGCAATACAAATAGTCGAAAACAAACAGTAATATTCTCACTTTGACCAAATCAAGATGCATTTATGATGTCCGTAGCATCATATCCCAGGTTTACATGTCTCTTTCAAACCAGGAAAAACAGTGCATAACCAAATATTTAATTTGAGTGAAGCTGCAGACATTAAGCTATTCAGCCATAGCAAACACTCAGTACAAAATATGGCCAATTGGAAAAAAAAAAAAGAAGCAATTAAAAATCTTCTCCTTTCGTTTTGGTTTTACATCTACCTTTATAAAGCTTTTCAGGTGACCTACAGAAGAATGTATAAAATCGTAAGTTTCTGTTGGTATTTGTTGGCAAGATCTATTTGCAGGCCTCCCAAGTACCTGTTTGTGACAGAATCACAGGGAAGGAAGTGCTACCCATGCTAGAGAAAAGCTGGGTTAAGGACCATTTCGGCATGCTGAATATACAGCAGTTCACTGGACAGGCTGGGATACTGGCTGGTGTCATGGAGGGGGTGCTAGCTGTTGTCCTGGAAAGGCTGTGATGACTAGGGGCTGTTTCTGATGGCTGGAAAAAAGGCAGACATTTGCCTGTGTTTAGGAGAAGGGCCATCCATAAAGGTGACCAGGGAGGTGCAGCCTGCTCTGCCTGGCCTCGTCTCCAGGATGATTGTGGAGCAAATCCTTCTGGAGGCCATTTCCATGCTCTTAATCACAAATGATGTAATTAGGAACAACCAGTACGGATAAGTCATCCCTGAGCAATTTGATAGTTGTCTGTGATTAAATAGCTGGCACTGTTAGTAACTGAGGTAGAACACTGGATGTTGTATGCTTTTACTTTAATAGGCTTATGTTAAAGTCTGCCATAGCATCCTTATAAGCCAAATTTGATGTGGATGGATTACAAGGTGGCTGGAAAACTGGCTTAATCACCAGGCTCAAAGAGTCACTGGTTTGAAGTTCAGGTAGCCACTAGTGTAGCTCTTCTGCAGTTGATCCTGGGCTAACTTGTTTAATGTCTTCATTGATAATCTGGATGATGCCATGAAACACCCTCAGCAAGTTCATGGCTGCCACTAAATTGGAGAAGACAGCTGATACATTTGGGGACAAAGCTACTGCATAGGGGTATCTTGAAAAACTGGAGGAAGAGGTTGATGTGCAGCTTAATATGTGTGTCATAAGTAGTAGATGCATATACCTAGACTTACCTCAGGACAGATAATATACAGTAAAGGTCTATTATCTCTTCTGCAGTATGACTTAATTATGATGAAGTACTTTAAGTGTAGGAACATTATTCCTGTTTAATAGAACTATTAATCAGTGACATGGTTCAAATCTCTGAACAACAGTATGCCCTGTCTGGCACTCAAGATACGAAACAGAACACCTACCACTTAATGCATCCTAAAATGAAAAAGCACAGAACAAGCTTTAGCATATAATTACATGTATTTACAAGCACGTAAACACTGCTACTTGCTCCCTCTTTCATCACATCAATGCGAAATTCTTCTATTACATTACTACAAATGTGAAGTGAATGGACTTAATTGTTTATATGTTCCTAACTGAAGTCACAATTTGATCTATGAAGCTAGAATAATCAAACACCAAAAAAATTGAAAACCATTCATTGATCTTTAATCTATCAAACAAATGTGACTGTTTTGTGGCAAACCACAATAAGAGCAGTAGGTCTTCTAAGTAGGTCTTAAAAACCTTATACTCAAGTTCAGTAGGAATTGATTGAAAGAAGTCCTGATACTTGGCATGGATGGGAGGCAAGATTAGTCACTCTGTTGTGGCAGTGCAACCCACATACCCTTGTAACATGAATTTTAATTGTTTAAAATTAGCTTCTTTGACTGAGGAAGGGCCTTGTTGCCAAGAAGGAATAGTACTGTTTTGTGGTGAGGAAATAATTTTGTATGTATAGTTCTCTCTACTTCTTCTGAAAAAAAAATGGGTTATTTAATTGCAACATATACAAGTGCTCTTTTCTATTTCAGCATAGAAATATGAGCTTACTCACCATTTTTAACTTGTTATCTTGTATACTTTTCCAGAAAGATACCATTCTCTAGCCCTGTCCCTAGAAGGCAGTAATATATCAGTGTTAAAGAATTACTCAATTTTCTGCATATTGTCTCTGAACAAAACTAGCCTTTGAGTATTTTGCATGAACATAGACTTACATTGTAGTAAACCTTTATCTGTAATGACAAACATCTCATCTTAGGTGTTTTCGACTCATATTTAATCGATTAGAGCCATTTTTTCCCTGGGGTTGTTATTCATTAGTGAGGCTCATAATTTCTAAACTCCAGTCTGATGAAAATAATGAAATTAAATCAATAGAATTGTGTTAAATGGCTTGTGTTATACAGCTCATCTGCAAGGGCTCTAAACGTACATTTTCATAAGGTCTGCATTACTCAACTCATTGACCAGAGTGTGATGATGAGCTAATGCTGTTATTTTTAGTTCCTGCAGGTTTTATCCAAGGCGTTTTGGAGATAAAGATCTGGGAGGAATGACTGCACTAAACAGGGAAGCAGGATGCATTATGAATGATTTTTAAGTTCTGCTTTTCAGGAATGAAAGTTAGTCAGACTTGACTAGTGTTCTAACTGCAATTTCTTTATTTTAATGCCTCCAGTTTATAGCCTTGGGAATATGCCCATTTTCATGTTTTCATGGACTGTGTCCGTTGGCTAAAGGAGCAAAAACTTTGCAGTAATGTGTGAGACCTGTGTGCTGTCCTGTGTCTAACCACAGCCAGCACTAGGGGAAGATGCAAAAGGCTGTACAGGAGCGAGTTGCAGGTTGCATACAGATCTCAGCTTTATGCCTAATCCCTGAATTTAAGATCATAACCGTGAAGTTTTCTGACTTCTGCCTGTTTGTTACTTATATTGACTGTTACAACCCTGGTATCACTAATAGACATGGTAAGGATTAGTAAGAGGTAGGATTGGAGTGCCTTTGCTGCATCTCATTTCTTTTCTAAGAAAAGCAATATCAATATTTTAAGTCTCCCTTTGTAAAAATCCTTCTCCCTTTTATTTCTTTCATTCTTCTCTGAATCCCCTGTAATTCTGCAGTGGAGTCCTTGAGAGGCTGTTTGTGAGCAGATGCACAACCAGTGCAGAGAGAGAGAGCTGTTTCTGTGGCATGTATAGCAGCCTCCTGATGTGTGGTGATTTTCCCTAGCTCTTTCCTCACACTACCTGCCAATTTGTCTGGTTTTTGGGAGAAGAGGTACGCATTAGGGTTACAAAATTAATTATCTTTGTTCCATTTCTGGTTGGATTTTTTTAATTCAGAGGAGATTGTGACCGATCCAAAGGAAACCTCGTTTCTTAACACTGTCTTTGTCTTGCTGGCCACATGTTTATAAAGATGTTAGAAATTTACATGAAGAACCTGGTTGAGTGCCTCTTAATGAACCATATTGACTCAGTTCCAAACTGTTTTAAATAATTAGAAAAGTAAATATGGGGCCCCACAGGATATTTTCAAAGGCACAAAGGACAGTTAGGTAACCAGCTCACGGGACAGATCTAAGGCTTTCTCCAGCTAAGCCACTAAAAAAGCCCTATACCTATGTAACTTTACATGTAAAGCTGAAAAACATAGTCCATAGGTACTGGCATATTTCTGCAAGCTAAATCTCAAAAAAAAATCGAATTAAAAAGAAAAGAAAGAGTGATAAGAGATCTGGAACAGTAGATTGAGATAATGATTCATAATTACAGACAGGAAATGGCAGCAGATTATAAAATATCTTTGGCCTGAAATGATGTAGCAGAAATCCGTGAGGAGCTGTTTAAAGAGGCCTATCAGCATGTGCCTGAATTTCACCAAACCTTCTGTGTTCACTTATGTTGAACATTTTCAGCTGATGAGAACTATTTTCTTTTACTATGTCTAGCAAACAGAATGGAGCATACTAGAAATGCCCAGTTTTGTGCTGGCCTTTGCTTCTGTGCAATGTTTGTATAATCCACCAAGCTGAGAGATATTTGGTGGTGTCTGATGGTGCTGTCATGCTGTAGGCATGGCCTTGCTTCCAAGCTAATAAAAGAAGACAAGACAGAGGCAGCATCTTGATGCTGTTCTGGTTCCATTGAACTTAGCTATGCTGCTGCCTTTGTGTTCAGTCTTCAGACTGAAGGTGTAAATGTGCCCAAAGACCAATTAATTAGAATTTCTACATTTGTCCTCTAATTCATTAGTATGGATGCCAACATGACAGAAAAATACTTCACCAGAATTGCTTATTTGATTTGATTCAACTTTCTTTTATTCTGATCTTATATCACAAAACCAAATCAAGTTACATAAGTTTGTAATAACCCGCATAATAAAAAATGCACCTTTTTTTGTCATTAAACTCAACATCTTTCACTTCTAGTGTCCATAAATTTAGACGTGGTGAAACTGCATTGATGTTAAAAGATAACAATTAATTAACTGCTTTATTGCATTCTAATGCATAAATAGGAATTACCTGCATGAAATCCCATTATGATTTGATTTTGAAATTATTTCTTTACAAATTAAACACATTTTATACCAGATGCTTTCAGTACACAAAAGGAACTGAGAAGGAAACTTGGAAAAAAGTCTGATTTCAGGAAATATTTAATGTAATATTGTAAAAAAAAAACCCCTAAAATATCAATAAAGCATGTGATGGTTGGCCCTGCTTATGTGACCAGAACTGTAAAGCTATTTTCTGTGAGTTGACATTTCCATGGTATCTATGATTTATTAATAATATTGCAGGATAACTGCATTCCTTGAGCACACAGACATCCTGACAATATGGGGTCTCTGCTATGTAATCACTGTAATCACTGTAATCTCTGCTATGTAAATAAAATGGAAAGCAATCTTTGTCTCTAAATAATCCTAACAGGGAATACAGAAAAAGGACAGCAGAAAAAAAGTTATAGTGAGAGGAAGTAGCTAATCTGGGGTCCCGTCATACATAAGTGAAAAGGCTGAAAGCAAGTCTTCTGAGCCTCAGACAGCTAAGTCTTTATCCAGTGGCTTGCTTGTTAGTCTAATCTGTCTCTCACATACCTTTGGATCTCACCTAACTGCAATAGCCACCAACCGAAATTTCACAGATCAGTTTTAAAGGTTATTTTTAATACTTGTGGTTGGTTGCACAGAAAGCCTTCCAAATTCACAGAAATGGGGTAATAAGGAGGCACTGATACAAAGCCTCAAAGAAAACCACATTTTTCAGAGGTCATATGCTGACACTGATTTACTCATGAGAGTATCAAACTTCACGTTGAGTATATGCTTACTATGAACTTCCACTTGAACCATATCCTGTGTGACACAGGGTTTTGCTCTGCTTGATGGCCGAGCTGGTTGGCTGAACTCAGAAGTATTGTTTGGTATGTATTACTACATTATCTCTGCTTTATTCTAAATGAGGAAGCCATGGAATTTCCCTCATTCTAATAATAAACATAGCAGTAGAAGCTAGCGTTGGGCTGGACAAGGCCCGAGTAGATTTTTATCTGGGCAGCTGAAAGGACTTGCCTCAAAATTGACCACAAATTCGGGGGCTGATGCATTAGTTTGGTGTCTGCCTAAAGATAAACAGGAATTGGAAAGTAAAAATAACTAGAGAACAAGGGGAACTGTGAATGTAGTCCTGAGTGGAAGTCCTATCAGAGAGAGGGGAGCTTATTTTGAGCATATGATCAGGTGGAAATTTATGAGTGGGAAAACCCTCATGTCAGCTTCTGAGAAATTTGTGCATTTTCTTTTGTATGAGTTTTTTATAAAAAAGTATGAGACTTTTTTATAAAATAATTGAAGTAAATTGTTACATTTCTTTTTCAAATGGAGACAAGATGGCTTGGGTATCAACTGGCATTTGAAGGTTTTTGTGGTTGAAGCAGATTAAAGTGTTTAAAGTATGAGACCCAAAGGGCACTTTCACATGAGTATACACCAAAGAAATGATTTGAGCATCTCAGAAGAAATTACTACAAGTCCCTACATCAAATTATGGCATAACTTAAAGCAGATAAGAAAATGAAGAGTCAGGAGTCTTCCACAGGCACATTTTCGCACTGTGTGTTAGAGGTGCTTCCTGCAGGTTACACTGTACTGGGGTGGGGAGAGTGGGTTTAAAAGATCATCAGAAACAAACAGCGTTGGGTGCTGCACCCATCAGAGTGACTGACAGCATCCCTAGGAATTCAGAGTGCTGTGGAAATTGCAGTGTAGTAGGAGATAAAGAGCCTTTCAAAATCTGAATTGCACAAGGACTGGGCTTTTTTTGCCCTTAGCCTACAGAGTGTGTTACAGCACTTGGTCCTTATAAAATTTTAGCTGATAAGTGATATTATATGCATTTTTAATAAAGGAAACACTTTTTTTTGTTTGCTTGTTGTTACACAGTAGAGTAATCACTAGCATTACGAAACACTGCCTGTGTGATGTGTGTACAGAGCGAAAGCCTGCACATCATTTCCGCAGTTAGAATTTTGTATAAAGGAAATAAATGTGTTTCAGGCCTTGGAAACAGGCGTACATATAAATGTGAAGGAAGCGTAAGAGTATTATGGTCATCACTTCCCTTGTGGAGAAAAACATCACATGTGGAATGTGACTGCCAAGTCAGACGAATTGCTGTTTAGCTTCTACGTACAAACACTGGCATAATAATTGAATTTCTCATCAGGAAGTTGTTCCAGTCTCCTCGTTCACCTGGTTATAATCCATCTGATGCAGCAGTTGCTATGGTAACAGCTGTTTGAACAATTTAACCTATATAAATATTGCTTGATATAGACTTCTGTGATAACACAGTTAACTTGTGTAACTATTACTCCTCAGAAGAAAATTATGGTAGAAAATCAGAGCAAACAAATTTGCAAGAATTTACTACCGAGCCAGGGAGAGGCTGCTTGGCTAAAGCAAGGCTGACACCTGCCGGCTCTTTCACTCACACACAAATGGATTTTCTGCATTCGAGACACATCCAAGCTTTATTTAAAACAGCCTTTTTAGTTCCTTTTGCATGAGGAGAGTTTTGGTTT
Source organism: Machaerirhynchus nigripectus (assembly GCA_013397975.1). Lineage (NCBI taxonomy): Eukaryota > Metazoa > Chordata > Aves > Passeriformes > Dicruridae > Machaerirhynchus > Machaerirhynchus nigripectus. The sequence goes on from VZRQ01004617.1 coordinate 650,004, forward strand.
TCTAGTATCATCCCCTATTTCTTATTTTATCCTTTTCTTTCTGAAGGTTGTGAACAATTTTTATAAAGAGCTTGCAGCTCATATTACAGACTGTAAGCATGTCCTTAGTAAAAACAGGCTTCCAGTTCTTACTACCCAGATTGCTTATTCATAAAGTTTGACATTTAAGACAAATTCGGTGGTGCTAATTGGCTACTTAGACATGCTGATGGACTTGGTGTTTTGAGAGTGAATAAGGCTTTTAATACACCTTTTAAAATACTCTTTGTGATTATTTTGAGGCAGAGAATGAAGAAATATGTAACAAATAATCTCTTCCAGGCAGAGCTAATGTCTTACTAAGCATCATGCATATGGCCAGTGCTTAAAAATCTATGAATAAATCCAGCAATAGGACATGCATAAATACTGTATGATGTCTATTCTCCTGACACTACCAAGGGCACAGCAAAATCATGGGGGAACTGCAGGTGCACTGCAGCGCTGGTAATTCCTGAAAGCGTTGTGTCTGTCAGCTCTCAAGGGCAGGCAGAAAGTCTCAGTGTCATGGAAAGGATTTCTTCAATGACAAGTAGTTTGTACGTCTCCTTTGTGGGGGTATAGCATAAACTCCCTCTGTTTAGTTTGGTAGCTAATGTGAGAGAAAGAGAGCAGAGCTTTAACTGCCCTCCCTTCTGCTCCACTTTCCTTTGAAAAGTGTTCTGCTGCTGGCATTATTAACTCTGAAACTCCCTATACAGCTGTGGACTGCAAGGACTGGCTCTCCTATGCAACTGTGGAAGAGGCACAAAGGTTTCCTTGTGACCACTCATTCTTTTTGTGTCCCCACAAAAGGCCAGTCACAATGTAGTATGCTGTTAATAGCTGAAGCACAAGATGTGGTAATGTTAATGAAGCCTGAGCAGCTGACGCTAAGGTTTGGGGGAAACTGGGGTCTAAATGACTGTGCTTTATCTTTCTTATTGAGTCACTGCCACATGACTCTTTTGGCTTAATCCCTTAACAGCATTTTATGCAGAGGCACTCCATTCAGATGTTTAAACACAAATTCATTATATGCCATGTATGCTCTGATGTCCTTGCATGTGAATATGACTTTGTTATTACTCTGTCCTTGAGTATATTTTTCACCTGCCCCTGTGAATACTGAGGTATTTTGGCAAAGTGCTTCATTGTGGAGCTGTACTTCCCGCTCCTTGAGCTAACATTATGCTCCTCTCATTAGCATGTATGAAAACGCACTTTTTGGTTTAATAAGGGGTCATTAAGAATCTGTGAAATATCAGCGTGGAAGCAAAGAAACTGAGCATCATTGAAACTGGAGATGCAGTAGCGATGCAAAAAGCTCTGGCTTTTCAAAGAGAGGAAAGGCGGGAGGGGGGAGGCTAAGGGTGTGCATGACATGAATGTCCCTTCTGTTTGTTAGCTCTATAGCAGAGTCAAAGAAGCTCCTATCTCTGACAGACATTGTTTTCCTGTTTTTATTCCTGCCTCATCTTCTATTTGATGTTCTTAGATCCCAGTGTTAGGATAGTGTGGTGCTTAGTAAGGGGTCTCACATGTCCTGCTCTTCTAGGGCTCAGGAGTCCATGATGTGGCTACTACAGGTAATTCATATTTTCCTGTCTCTGAGATGAAAGTGAAAGGTGAGATTTTTTGTTAGGATTCAGGCAAGCCAGTGTGAATATCTGAACATATTTCTAGATGCAAAATATGTGGCCCCTCATAGAGTTCCTAATTTGTGTGCTTTTCTGTGACAGCTTGCAAAGTTGAGGAACTGGTAGTGGTACTGATTGATGCTATAGATACTGTGAAAAAAGCTGAGGAGAAAGTCAGCTCTTTTGGTGCTGTGCAAAATCCCAGTAGGTTAATCATCTGACATTGCAGAACTGTATCATTTTAGGAAACCTGGAAACCTGAAAACCTGACCATGTTGGTTATTATTTTTTGGCAAAGAATTTCTGCTTGCTACCTGATACATGCTGTGAGCCTCTGTGTCTGTGTCTCCTGAAGTGGACAGCTACTCTAAAGCATCTGGAGAGACAAGAACCACAGCAGATTATTGTTGCAGGATTGTGTAGCCTGTGGCTAATGTGGTGTCACATCACTGAGGTTGTAGTTCTCATTGCAAGGAATCATACACAGCAAGGAATAAATATGATGGGAAGCATGTTCATCACCAGCCAAAGAAAGGGATGTCCCAGTTCTCACTTTCTAGTGTCAGTAAGTTTCGTAAATCCCTCAGATGCCCTTGAAAACCTTGCCCCCAGGTTATGCCCACCCCACTCACACCTCAGTGAAAAGCGTCTCTTGAGGCCAATTTCCTGAGAAAGTCTGTGTATAACTAAGCATAAAACTGGGGCATCACTAAAGACAGAGGAGCATATGGAAGTTCTCTAGTTCCAAGTTTCTGCAGTGTTTCTTCCACTCAGGGACCCTTGAGAATCATGCTAGAGCAGGCAGAAATACTAACTTGGAAGAAATTCATCCAGCGCTGTATTCTGTGCTTGCTGTCCATGTTAGCACATTCTGCCTTCCTTCAGAGAAGGAAAATATTTTGAAGCAAGCATTAGGGATGCTGATAACTTTCAGTTACTTGTAGTGAAGTAGCCATCAAGTTATTGTCTAGAAGGGTTCCTGACCTCAGAGTAGCTGAATTTGTGGGGAACCCCTGTCTTGTCCAAGTCACTGCCCAGAGCAGGGTCAGTTGGAGCAGGTTGCTAAGGCTGTGTCCAGTTGGGTTTTGAGTATCTCCAAGGATGGAGACTTCACAACCTCTCTATTCCAATGTTTGACAATTCTTACTATTAAAAAAAAAAGGTTTCGCTTGTGTTAAAAGTGCAATTTCTTGTATTTCAGTTTGTGCCCCATTTCCTCTTACCCTGTCACTGGGTACTACAGAGAGGAGTCTTCTTTACTCATTCCTCTCAGGTGTTTATGCACAGTGATAACATCCCAGTGATCTGTCTCTTCTCCAGGCTAAGCAGCCCCTGTGCTAAAGAACACCAAAATGAAGGCAGACTAAGAGCTCACAACATCTGAAATAGTTCTGGAACTGATAACTTTGAACAAATCAGAGTGAAATTCTGTGTCCTGTCCCTAGAGTAGAAGCACAGAAATCATGACCCAGTAGGAAGAGATGAGAAAGTAGCTTCAAGATACTTCTGAGCTCCTTTAACCTTGAATTGCCCTGGGGTCTGGTGAAAGCTCTAGTGTAATCTGTTCTGTTCAAACTGTGGTTCCTCTTCAGTGTCCTATGGGAATGTGAAATAGGATTGCATGAAATAGAAATGTCATGGCTGGAATATCCATAATACTGTTTCTTTTGTCCCGCCTCCAAGCTGTAGCATGCTCCTTTCACCAGACCTTGAGAAAGGATGTTAGGAACAAAGCTTATTGGGTTCTTTCATAGTGCCTCTTCTAAAGAAACCTTACTCGGTGTGAAGGGTTTTTAGGGCCCCTTCAGGCCTCCACATTGCTTTTGCAGAAAGCAGAGTGATGATGAGAATTTTCTGTTTAATCTCTCTAGGTCTTAAGTATAAGATGCCTGAGACTTGTCCCTAAATTGTAAACTCTTTGTGTCGGGCTTGGATTTTGAATTGGGTTCAGACTCTATTCCATGCTTTTGGCCTAGCAGAAAGGGTGGGATTTTTTTTCCTACAGTGCTGGAGAGTAAATAATTAGGACAAGTAATTCAAAACCACAGTACATAACTCTGTAGTGGGTAATTTTGCTTCTTGGGAGTGGAAAGGGCAGGGGGCCAGCAGATGACTCCTATTTGCTATAGTAACTTTCAGTTGTGAGAACACCTTCCAGGAATGTTACCACAATGACAGTGTAAGTTCATACTTGTGGAAAGTTCTCTTTAGGAGCTCTTGACAGGGTGGCAATGCTTCCCTCCTCACACTCCTCATATCCAGCTGCAGTTGTATCTCATCGACCTGGTAATTTTGATGCAGGTCATCTTGGCAGCTGCTGAGTTAAAAGAGTGGTACGATGGTCCTATCAGTGTGAGACTTTTTGGTCTTTTTACCAACTAACTATTCCTTAAATTGGCTTGTTTTAAACAGAACAGCCCAGTATCAAAGGTCTTTAAAACTTTTATAAAGTGATACACTTTAGCACCTGAAGTTTGCTTGTAGGAGAACTAATTAAAGATCAGTATACAGGTGAGAGTGAAAAGTGAGCTTTTTCCTTGACCTGGTGACGTGTCTGTTCCCCTTCACTTTTGCACAGTGATGCATCTACCACACTAAGTGTTACACTTGCACACAGCTACCCAATATTTGTCAGTATTCCCATTGCTATTCAAATCATATGTCCTACTCATGTATTCATGCAGCAGTTAAAATTGTGATTGCTGGATTATAGCAACCTTTATTGTCATAATTGAATTTTTTACCTTTATTTAATTCAAAAACTTTAAAGCTCCATTAATGTATGGTACATTGGATATAAGACAGATGATGAGATTTGAGTGAGCTTGTATCTCTTGATCTTTTCATCTCTATGCTTATGGATGGGATAAAAATACTGTCTTGCCCCAACAAAAATTGGAAAGATAATGGAGAGTAAAAGAATTCTTGAAACTATTGATTTGAATATTGTTGAAGGAAAATATTTATAAACAAAAGTATCAGGGAAATCCAATGTTGTCAAACCAGCAATAAACATTGTTACGCAAAAGAGAAATGATTGGTAATACATCGTTTTGGAGTTGAAATTGTGATCTTACGTCAAAAAATGTCATTAATATCCAGTTAAATCAGAAGAAATAACTTTCTTAAGTGACATTGCAGACAGGTGTTGGTTCTCCATCTATGAATGAATTCTCTGTTTTTCCATAGGAAAGGAGAAAAATCAAGAGTTAATTTAGTATCTATGTGAACTATGACCATTTTGGATTTCATTTTTCTTTTTAAGCCTAAAAAATGCTGGTCAGAATGGGAGAATCTGTAAATACAGGGAGAAATATTTCAGCTCTGCAAATCAGAGATGACAAGTGCTTGTCTCATTTCTCCATGATGATTATAAGCTACACTAAAAATTGTCAAACTGCAATTTCGTTACCTGTCTGAAAAATTATCAGAATTAACATACAGGAAAATAAAATTATTTTGCATCTTTCCTCACTAAAAATTTTCACTAGACTGTAATGATTTGGAAGGCGATCTTTATTCATGTTATCTCTCCTTTATCAGATTTCATGTTTTAGCTTTTGTACCTTTGACACTTGGTGTGAAATCAAGTGACCCTTCTGTGGGCCGCCTTCTGTCGACCCTTCTTTGACAAAGTCCTTGGACAGTGACTAGCCTGAGTTTAGTGACTAGATCACTTCTAATCCAAGGTAATATAGGAGTTAGAGAAAAAGGTTTTTAAACAAGTCACTTAGTATCCCTGAAATAATGCTTTGTTTTCCTAAAAGCAGGCAGACCAACCTTCTTCAATCCCACCAGCCAGTATCTGCTTAAACATACCTACATATTTCTAGCTGCCTCTTCCTTTCCTTGCTTTGTCTCCTACGTTCATGGAGGAAAATGTGTGGGCTGACTGGCAGGCTGAGAGAGTCTGCCTGTGGCTAGAGAACCTCCTGTCACCCAAGCGTTTACAAAGAGGTGCCTTGGCCTCTCACTGACCGTCTGCCTTGCTTGATGTTGTGTATTGTTGCAGAGTAAGTGCACAGTGGAAGTGTCTTGTGTCTAATGCCAAATTAAATGTGTACAAATCAGGGCGCTTCTAACAGTTTATTGCAGTTCACTGTCAATTTGATAAACACAAGTCATTCAGATAAAACAGATTTTTATAAAAGATTAGGCTTACCCACCTCCACAGTCTACTGATTTTTTTTCAAGTCATACCCTAAGAATCTATTTTAAAATTCAAGGAGTGAAGATGACTCCTCATTTAATTTGTCCTTTCCCAGTGAGCTGGTGTATAGTAGACAGCTGGCAGACCTGTAAGGAATTGCTTCAGTGCTCTCGTTCTGATTTTTTCAGGCTTTTCTCAGAGATACTAGGACAGTCTTGGTTTCCAGTTTATTCTTTTGGGGTTTTGTATTGAGCTCATGACCAAAGCACCGGAGTGGCATGCAGGAGAGCGCAGAGCAGCATGAGGAACAGCTGGCATATGTTTGTGCTCTCACCCTCTCCTCAGGGGGACGAGTGTGCCCAGCTGAATATTTTCCTTTGGAATTACTCTAAATACTGTGCTAATAAGAGACAAACGAGGGTAAAAGAAATGTGCTTGTTGGTCCGTGTATAAATAGTGAGATATATTGTGTTCCTATTTCCTTTCTTAGTCCAAGCACTGAGCAAGCTTCCAGAACCTGTCTGCTTCACAGACAGGCTTTATTCTTTGTAGAAATTGTATTATGGATATTCTCTTTCCACTGCTTTAGGGAGAAAAAAAGCTGTTGTTTGTTTGGGGTTTGTTTTACTAGAATAATATGAAAGAAAGCTCAGAAAAATTTTAATTTCTCTGTCTCCAGATCCATAGATGTCTGTTTTTCTGAGGAAAGTGGATGCCCCTAAATACAGAGAAATAGCGCTGCTATTTCAGTGAAGCCAGTGACAATTAGGCTTATCTATAGTACAACCTCTGTGTCTGGAACAAGATGAAAATTTGACAGGTGGCATCAGTGAGAATTATCCTTTTGGAAATGAATGTTGGAGCCATTATGTATTGTCTATGGCGTCCTGTTTGGAGCAATAGAAATTAACCAGAATGACATTACTCTCCTTTTATTCTCAGACACTTCTTTTTGTCAAAGGATACTTTCTAAGCTAGACCCTGTCTTTAATCAGGGAAAATATTATTCTGTTTTCCTTATATTGTATTGCTGTGGCAACACAACATGCCATGGCATTCTGAACTGGCTATCACAAAACTGCATTCCCCATTGTTTCCAGTGACCAGCCTCCGTTAAGGGCTGTGCACTCCCCTGAGTGCAGGGTCTGGTGCCTCCTGTTCTCTCTAGCAGTGCCAGCTTAGTTCTGTGGAGGAGTTTGTGATGAGTCAGAATAACACTGTGGACATTTTGACATGTTTATACTTCCACAGGTACTGGGGCACATCAAGGACCTGTTAGTCTACAGTAGCAGTGTGCAATGCAGAGCAAATCATCTCCAGGAGTGGTGTCACTCCTCACACATGAAGGCTCCTGGCTCACAGGGGCCGGGTGTTACACTGGCCAGTTTGAGCCCAAGCAACAATCCCCTTGCGACAGCTGAGGCTTCACAGCTCAGCACTTACCTACAGTTTTAGGCAAGACAGTGCAGTCTGATGGAAGCTGTGCTGCTGCAGACATGCTCCTGTCATTGCCAGTGATGGGCAGCTTATGCCTACCTGAGCTGCAGTCGTGCCTCTGTGTTGACTTGTCCCTCAAGACTTCAGTTTTTCCAGTGTCCTCTCTTCCCAGAGGAGGCCGGTTGTGCAGCACTGAGCCAACACAGCCTGGCATAAATTTACTTACTCCTCAAAGAATATGCTAGTAACCTGATCTTTCTATTCTAGAAGGGTAATAATGACATTTTCTGGAGTGAAACTTTACCCATAGCAGAATAATTACAGTGAATTATCTGGGGGTACAATTCCAAGGCAGCAGTTCCCAGGCACTTGCTTTGAAGAATGTACCTCTGCAAATGTGAGAAGAATGTTTTCTGACAATCTGCTATTGATTACAGAAAATTGTTTAGTTCTAGTTTCACCCTCAAACATTTGTCTCTCTGCTGCCTTGTTTTGGAAGATGAAGCTTCACAGAAACTGAACAGTAGGTCTTATTGATATCAACTCTGTTTTACCTAACAGCTCATTTACCCCTTTCCTCTCTGCCTGCCTCCCTCCCTTTCCTTTCCTTGCTGCTGCTGGCAAGCTAATTAGGCTGCTCCCTCAAGAAAAATTCATCCAAGGCCATAATAGCCATATCAGATGGAAGCTAGGATAAAACTCTCTGCAGTATAGCCTTATAAGTGCCTCTCAGCTTCTCACAATGTTTCCCTGCCTGCTTTGGCTTTGTAGGGAGAATTCTCTCATCATGTGTTCTATGAAAGTATTAAGTAAGTTAATTAAAAGAAATTATGATGTGTGTTTCCTGAAATATCCTCCTTGATTTCCTTTTACCCCACTTATTTATACATTTTAGGTGTTGGATCTCAAGCTTTGTCCAAAAAGCCTACATTGTATATTTCACTATCTTTCCTTTTATAAATCCATAACGTTCTGTTAGACTGATATATTAAAATTCTTCAGACATGGAGTAGAAATGTTCATAATCTCCAGTTCATTATCTTAATTAGATCTGTCTTATATTATCCCACAGTTTATTCTCATTACTTTAAATGTGATCAGCCTTAGAAGGGAATGTGAGCAGAATTTAGTGAATTCTATTGTGGCAACATTTCTCTGATCTGGCTTTGGATCTTTCAGGTGTAATAATGATAATGCTGCTGGTGCTGGTAATTAAAAATTGCATTTGAATGGTATGAATATTCATTTTGGGGAATGAACACAGAATTAACTTGGGGGGTAAAATGTCTGTAATGGCCCCAGGATGTGAAGTGAACCTGGCTCCCCATTAAAACACAAATGAATCATTAGAAATGATGGAAATTCAAAATCCTCCCACCCTGCAAACTATTAATAAAGTATTGTCCAGGTCGAGCCTGTCTTCTAAGGTGGAAACAGACATTAATGTTCATCCTTCAGTAACAAATTATATGACATATACTTGACATACAGCTCTGTCCAGGAGCTAATACCCGATGCTAAATCTTTATTAAATAATTTAGAAGGGCTATTGCTTATTTAATATTCTCAACTTAAAGTGCTGTATCTGTAAGATCCAGGTTACTTTTAATAGCTTTCTGTGGAAGATCAAAATTGCTTTCCCAGAAAGTGATTGTGACATCCAAGATGCTGTTGGGGAAGATACAGACAAGAAGAAGTGCTGAGACCTTTGATAATGAAGCTCTCTATACCCAAATTCTCTCTCTGGCAAAATGCAGGACTTTAATATTCTGGGCAGGAATGTTAAAAATGTATCTTTTCTTCGTCATGTGAATTGTACCAATGAAAATATGAAAGTGGTGTCTGGTTTTTTTTTTTCTGAATTTATTTGTTGTCATTTTTTTCTGAACAAAAGAAACATCAAATAATGAATACCTTTTTTTAAAAGCTTATCTGGTACTGCAGGATGCTTAAAAAAATGAGACCACAAACTAGAGATAAAGCCTCTTTGGTGTAGGAACGTTATGTGAAGTTTAATGGGCATTTGGCAGGGAATATTTTGCTGGTTGTTAGCTAGTTGCCAAGGGAATTCACAGGATGCATATTCTAGAATAAAATGCTCTGTGAATAAACTGGGGTCAGTTAAGGTAATTTGCATGGTGCTTTTGACTGGAGCACTGGGGTCTGGGCTTGCTGTGCAGTCAGAGATAAGTGCACTGATGTGTGTCCTCTCCCTACTCTCCCTGCATTTAAGTCCTTTTTATGTGAGACACTTCTCAGTTCAGGTCTGCACTGGATATCTGCTTGAGAAAACCCAAATCAGCTCTTCGTGTATCCCATGCAAAACAGAATTTGGCCTTCTCTTGTGCAAGAGAGAAGTAGAAATGTTGTGTCTTAGGGATTCAAGCCATATCATGAAATTAAAGGAAGGAGGTTTTACAATGAGAACCCCTTCCTCCTATGCTTTAAAGGAGGACAGATAAAAGTGAAAGGATTCTGCTGACTCCTGTGTTTTCTTGCTTGTGGTGAAGAGGAGACATGGTAAGCTTTTCTCTGGGGAGGATGTAACAGGGACATGGATAGTATGTGATGAAGATTCTTTGTACGGTGGGGATCTCCCTATTAAGCTGCTCCTCTTCGACCCAGTGGTAGTAGAAGGGAGGCCTGTCCTTGACCTTGCAGTTGTTTGTGATCAAGAGGGCATCTTTTTGCTAGTCCTATATAAGCCATTTGGAACTGAACTGTAATTTGCAAATAAAATCATAGGAGTAAACGAACTATTAAAAAGTAAAAAAAGTGTACTACCAATATTTAATCTGATTTTTATTAGCAGTATTATTTTCTGTATATTAGGCTGAAGAAATGTGATTAATAATTTAGGGTCATTGTGTCTGGACACAGCACACATAAAAGCCAAAAATCTCCTTGTTTGGCTTGTGGGGGACATTTAGGGTTCTTAACTATTAAAAATTGCTTGTATCACTGAAGATGCTGTAGGGTATGTGTGCTTGGTAGGTCTGATGTGGGGACCACAGCAGATCTACCACCTCCAGAACTGCAGCTAGTTGATTCACTCTGGATTGTCTTTGACATTTTAGTCCTTATACAGAGAACCTATCTGTGTGTCAGAACACTCAGCCCTTTCTGAAATCAGATTCCTCAACATCTAAATAGTAGCAGAGAGTCACTTAAGAAAATTTCTACCGTAGCACATTAGCGCAAAGGTATGCCACATGCAAACTCTACTGAACAGAGTAACATGAAGACTTAATTTGGGCTGCTAGTTAGACTTGAGAAGCAGACTGTGGCTGGACAACAGCTGTGAGAGGAAAGAATGAACAAACTCAGAGTTTTGTTTCATCTGATCATGTTTTTCTCCCTTGTTTAACTATCTGGCAATTATTGTGCATATGCTTGTGTTGTTCTTTAAAATTTGTCCTGCAAGTGAGAACTGCGGATAGTGAGGAACTGATGTTTCTTTCCTCCCCCACGGTTTCATCCCACTGTGAAGGCCAGGCTTAAGGTGATGGGGCCTGGCCTTGCATTAGTGCCAGCTGTTTTCCTTGCTATTTCTTTGGAGGAGTAATCACATTAGTTTATTAATGGAGTGTCATAGTGCTCACTTTTGAGGAGGAGCATGTGCTTGCCTTTTGTACCCTGCTTCTGCTTCGTATATTTTTGTGGAGTCCGTGTGTCTAGTGCCTGATAGCTAATCCCACGGATAGTGTGATTTAATAAGAGGAAAAAATGATATGGCTGCATCCTGCCCATTATGCCCTTAGGAAAGAGATTTTTATTTGCTGTCAGATGTCACTGATGGAGCATTTGGCTTCCTTTCATCAAGTGACAATTGCAATTTTAAGAGTACAGTACAGAGAGCCACTTTAAAGCCAAACATCTCAATTCACAAGTAAGGGAAGGAAAAAAAGTTGTGCAGCTGGAGGATGCTATTTCTTCTCGGCAGCTGTCAGTGAAAAGGCATGTGAATGCTCTAGATGTCAGGTGTCATAAATGCTCTACCCAGAGTTTGTCACGTGCCTGGAAATATCATATGAAGTATTGGAAAGAAGTTTCTGAACACATTAGAAGTCTCTAGACAAGCTTGCCTTGGAATTTGCTATATTGAAATTTTAGGGAATGAAGAATTAATATAATTGAGATCTGCAGCAAAATCTCCATGTTTTACCATAGTCACAGAGCCTTTTTATGTTACTCTGATCAAAAGCGTGACTTTGGTAGGAAAAATGTTAATGACAAGTTCTCTACCCTTTCCTTGGCTCTCCAAATCCATAGATGTACCTACAAGCACCTTTTAAGGACAGGTGCATGCAGTGGTGGTCATGGAGAAAAAGAACTATACCAATATAAGAAGAGACTTGACATTAGGAAAATATATAGTGCGCCCGCTGTATACTCTATTAGCAGCTCTCAAACTTTTTCCTTTTATGCCTTTCTCTTTTCTTCCCCTTCTTCACTAGGAACAGATGTGATCACTGGGATAGAAGAAAAGATGAACAGCTGAAGCCATGAAGAATATCTGTGTCTTTTCACTTGATCACACTCCTGTCATCTTCTAACAGGTCCTTGTTTGGAGAAGTGCAGTGCTTGAGAAAGCTGGTGTGTGTAGGTTGGCTGGGAGCTCTGCCTATATGCAGGATCCCAAGTCCCCATTCTGTGGTACATTAGGTATCCCAGACTGCCTCTGGAGTTGTTCCCAAGTTTGCATATGGTTTGGTCTCCAGAAAATACATGGGTGCTGAGTTGTAGCCATGTTGCCCCTCTCTTACTACAATGTATTCAATGTGATCTGTGCTTGACAGCCGCTGCACTAACTATGTATAGGGGCACTTAGTAGGAGTCACTATAAAACCGTGAGCTTGGGAATTGTTTAGGTCTGATGCCTGGTGACAGCTGGGGCAAGGAAGGGGTGAGGTTTGAATCTGCTCTCTTTGGCCTTGGACTCTGGTGTTAACATACAGGTTTTCTGTAACATCCTGTTCCTTTTCAGTTGTCACTGGCTGGCTTTCTCTGCGTATCATTTCTGTCAACTATTGAAATCAGAGTGTCTCTTCCTATTCCAGCTGGCAGTTGCCAAAGCTATGTGAAACAGAACTGGATATACAGAAGAACACTTTTATTATGTTGTTATGTCAGGTGAAGATGTAACACTAGAAACCTAGGGGTCTTTGTTGATGCGGGGGACACCAGGCACTGAGTGCTGGAATTCTGCTCAAAGGAAGCAAGACAGATGGGAGAGAAAAAAAATCCGCACCTGTCAAGTGTCACATCATCGCAGGTGAGTCTAAAGAATAAAAGTAGCATCTTCTTCCAATATATTAGTGCTTCTGCACAAGAAATCCTTTGATAACGCACGCCTGTTGTTCATTTACTAGATTTTTAAATTAAGATTATGAAAAAGTTACGTACAATGTACTGCATTGAGTTAATACCAGATTTTATGAGGTGAGGAGCACTGGACCCCACTACCCCAGTCTCCCTTATGTACTTATGGCCATAGGAGATTGAAGGAGTTGAGATCAAGGCCTCCAAGGAGAGTGGAAGTACCCACAACATCTTACTCATTTTGCATAGCAGTTGTCAAGTTTCAGGTCCGTGAATATTGTGGATTGCTGGAGTAATCATCTGCACAATAGATGCCTAAGGAAAACCCGTGATTTCACTTTGTGTCTCACTGGTGGTAACTGGTTCATGATTGCTCATAGAGACCTCCTTTTGATATGCCCAAGGGCTGTTCTATACGTCATAAATCTTAATATATTTTTAATGATTGATAAATACTGCATATAGATTCAAGCATAAGATTTGTTTCCCAATTTGTATGAACTGCAAAGAAATACTCTGACCACTTGACTTCACCTCTAGTCTTACAATTTCCTGTGACACATTTGTATTGTATGTTGAGCAAAATGTGTCTTTTAAGATGAAAGCATCGTTTGATTTTTAAAAGAGTAACAGTGATAGGAAGAAAGGGATACAGTGTTGCCTATCTTTAGAAGATAACAAGAACAGGCTACATTTGTATTATTTCCTGTGCTTAAGTTTCGTTACAGTAATTTTTCCAATGAATACATTGCATAGTATGCTATTTCCTCTTTTCATTACCATCTTTTTCATGCAGAGGCAGTTATAGAATCTTAACGATTCTGTTATTTAAACCTTTTTGATAATCTCTGTCTTTTGAATACACACTCTTTCACCTCTTCCCTAAGGTTACTGAAGTTGAAAATAGGAGCTGTTTTCAAATCAAATTACTCACCAAAGAAAAGGGCAAGGTAGTTCAGCTAGTTATTGTCACAATTACAGATATTCTAACAAGGATGAGGAAAAAAAAAGAAAAAGAAATCTTAAAGTTTACTAGTTTTCCACCAAAAAGCAGGGAAAATAATAATAATTATTGTAGGTGAGTCTGATTCAAAATTCACTGAAAATCACAGATCCCTACATGAGATTATTCGGGTTTCAGACACTATGAAGTCAGGAGTAGTTCTGGATTTGGGAAAAAATCACTGTCTAAACCATTGGTAATCACTGACAATGTGCTCTTTAAAAGTTTTGCCATCTTGAAAAATGTATAAATGTGGTTGGTCATGTGCATTTGAAATATTTCAGGAATGTTTATTTATAAGACCTCTTTGTATTCAAATGAGAAGAGAAGAATAGATTCCCCACATTAGGATTCAAGGTGCTGCCTGGTGATACAGATTGAAATGGGCTAAACACTGCTTGGGATCCATAGTCCCTGTGGGAAAATTGGTATGTTAAAAGTATTTATTAAAACCCAAATATTTGTGTCCAGAAGCAAAGTATGTTACCACACAGTGTGACTGAATGGACTCTGCCAGCCAAACAACTCTCACCATTTAAAGACATGACTGAGTAGTCTGTAATGCTTCACAAACATCTGAGATAGTCAACCAAGAACCTTAAATGATAAAAGCCAAGATTAAGGATTCAGTACTTTCAGTATCATTAAGGGTTGTATGTGTGCACTGACCATTCTAAATGGTAAATACACTTCCTTCACATGCCCTGTACTTTCTATAAAGGTTGTTTTCCTATAGTGTGTGGGGAGATCTCATGAGAGAGTCATGGGAAGTACACAAAGAACAAATATAGGCAAAGGATTTACCTGCAAAGAAATTGTAGAGAGCAGGGTTGCTATATTTACTCACGCTCTCCAATCTTCATCTGAATAAATAAAGTGTTGTCATGGGGCATGCTGCAATACTGATAATGAGTTTTATATTCATTCAGCCTAAGAAGCTTCAACAGATATAGTTTGCTTGTTGAATGGATTTAAAATTGTATTTTCTCTGCCGTGCTTTCTGCACTGATTGCTTTTGTATTGCAGCTCCATGCCCCAATAGACACTTTGATTGTCTGTATCTGTCACTTTGTTCACATGAGTCTCCCCATAATCTGTAATATGAAACTCTTTGTTTTAGTATGAACACTCAACATGTGCTCCAACAAAGATTATTAACTTAGAGATATGGTGGCCAAAATGATATTTTGCTTTCTATGCTTGGTTTTGGTTTTTCTTTTCTGTGTACATTGCATGATAGGCAACAATCCACTTAGTTCAAGATCTCAGCTTAGTGAAGGAACCGTTTCAGAAGGGATGTTGTGGATACAGCTGCAGACATTTCCACGGGTTTGATTACCATGCTGCACACAGCTATAATAATAAACCTTGGCTACACTTGGCTTGGCTTTTGTTTTAAATTCCTAAGATCTGAATCCTAACTTTCAGCACAGAATATGACTGCAATTTAACAAGTCTTTTAAGCATGTATTCCATCTCAAATCCATTACCTTAAGAATGAATGATTTAATCCTGACATAATGATTGGGAATATAGTCTATACCAAATTATTGTGTATTGTTGAAAAACCCTCATGTCTTTGGAGAACACTGCTCTGAAGAAGCCTACTTGGGTACCAAAAACGTCACAATCATCCTAATATTTCTAAGATTAAATTACCTTCAGGAAGTGAGTTGAAACAGTTGTAAATATTATAGATATATTGTCAGTCAGGATGAGGATTATCAGTCTGACTCAAGTATTTATATCTTGGGTATCACACCGGACTTCTGCCATTTCTTTAAAAGAAGACCAATTTTCACTTTTAATGCATCAGAATACGCTGTGTTATTGTGCTAGGCCCTGGATATGGGGTTTTAAATAGATACGATTCAAGAAACCTAACACAACCCTAACTCCTTCCTTAAAGAATGATGATATGTAAATAAAGAATCCCATACACTGAAATGGAAGCATAAACTAGAAACCATATATTTCCCATTTTAATCATTTTTTTGGATGTGCTGGCACTGCAATAACTTAATACAAACTTTGAAGCTTATTAGAGCATGTTGTTTATTTTTAGGCAGAGAATAAAAATTCATGTTTCTCTTTGAGGTCACTAGGTCTTCTGATTTCCATATGCTTCTGAGCATCCTCAGCATCTACTGAAAGACCAGAGAATTAAGTTTGTATCAGGCAAACATATTAATGTCTAGTAAAGCAAAATCATACACACTAGATGTCTTTATCAATTCCTTTAAAATGGGAGCTTTGAAAATTACTAACAAGAAGATTAGAAAACAAGAGTGATATAAAAAAATAACTTAGAAGAAAGATTTTTTTTCCAAATTCATATAAAGGAGTAGCATTTATAACTGTTAATCCTTTATTTTCCTTCCCCTAACTAAAGTCAGTCATCTATTTAACTCAAACTTTAGGATTTGCATTTGAGCTTGATGGCAATAGTAATAAGTGAGATAAATCAAATTAATATCCTTGCAGATACAGTTAGTTTAATAACTTTGCCATTTCCATTCCCTTTTTATCTGCATTATTACAATTTGATAACATACTACAGTAAACCAATGCCTCAATGGACTTCTTTCTGTGCCCAGCATGGAGAGATTAGAATTTCTAATTTTATTGCTCAGATTGTCATATCTTGCCTTATGCGGCACCTTTTATTGCAAAAGGAAGCCAGATGCTATGATGTAAAGAGGAATGAGCTTTTTCAGAGTTTGTATGTATGTACTTGTGGGATGAAACAGAGACCTTTTTCAATGCAACCAGCAATATCACACAACCATTAAAACAGGTTGCCCAGAGAAACTGGATCAGGGTGTAATAGTTTTCCTGGGATCTTGGAGCTTCCAGAGCAGACAGGACATGTACTCGAATACACAGACATCAATACTTGTCTATATTTGGGGGGTTTTGATACCTATACACCCTCACTGAGAGCTGCTGTGCTTTTATAGTCTCAGTATTTGGGCTTTAGGAGGATGGAATATGAACTGTCTGCAGAGGAAAAACCTGATTTTTAACCTAGGGCCACTGAGGAGGGCTGTGAAGCTCCTACTGCAGCCATTGCCAACAAGCTGCAGCCTCTCTGCATTCTCTGTGCTGGCGTTTCTGGATTCAAGTAAGGACAAGTCACATACTCATCAAGATGATCTTCTGTGTTAGGTGTCATGAAGAGATATTTTTTACAACTTTCAGTGTGAACCAAATGCCATTTTATACATATGTATATACAGAAACACTCCCAACTAGGATGTCCTTCTCAGCATAAAGGACAGATATCTGAGGGAGTTGTGGAGCAGTAATTGTGCTGGGTCAGCAAGCTCTTAACACCAGCAGTTTAAGCCACTGTGTCCATAATTGTCCTCCACGTGTTTACACAAAAGATTAATATACACACGTACAAACCTTTCAAGCCCATGTGTGGGCTGGTTAATAGTTTACCAAGTGTTATCATCTACCTTGGGCCTCCCACTTATCCTTGTTCCTGCTGCCAAGTGTGCCTGGAGCAATTTTTAGTGGAAGGGTTATTCATTATATGAATAGCTAGTGCTTTTGCTTTCAGTGCTGTTCCAGGTGCACTAGAAGGGAACAAGCCATTTGAAGGAAAGAATTTCAATCCCTCCCTCCATCCCAGGCTTCAACATGACCTTGGTCAAATGTTTGATACCTAGCTTTGCATGTATGGTTGGGTTCAGTTCTGAAACTGAATTGGCTCTGGGAGTGGAGGTGACAAATCTGAGTTAGACGCCTAATGGATGGGGAAATTTAAGACCCTGAGAAAGGGATTCCTGTTGTTTATGCCTCCATGTCAACTCATTAGAACAGATAATTACATCCTTTTCTTCTTTGAAGGTACAGAGAAAGGACAGGGAGAACAATAATGCCCATTTTTTACATAGCAGTTGAGAAATGAAAGTGTTCCATCAGGGAGCAGAAGACCTGGGTAAACAGATTATTAGAGGTGTTCATAAACTTTTGTCTTGATAAAGCAGAGCAAAGACACAAAATAAGTCAGAAAGTAAAATTCATATAGAAGAGTGAAAACGCTGTAGCTTTTTTTGTCATTAATTTCAGTCATGTTTTCTATGAACGCAATGTCACAATTTATTACTTTTGGTGTAAATAGGCTTTTTATTCAGCAGTAAGAGGGAGGTGGCATACAAAACGTAGACACAAAAGCATTGCTTTTTATACTAATATGACTCCAGAAACATTAGAATGTTACTGTGCTCACGTACACTCAGCTGAAGTAGTTTTGGTTTCATCAAGGCCCTCCTGAGGTAGCTCTGACAGGCTATTTAACTCTGCAGAGTTCTGTGACAGCTGAAGCTAAACACATTCAGCCTTTGTAAAAGAGTTTAAGCATACCAGTAATGGAAGAAATTGAAAACAAAGAATTGTAGTTGTAAAAAAAAATAAAAAAAGAACCCCACCCCTTAGAATTTTCTAAAGGATCGTTAATATCATGGTTAAGGTTTCTTAGGGCTTACAGGTCATTTTCTGCCATAAATTCTTTCTTGTTTTAGGATTTGTGGGTTTTTTTGCCATTTTTATTAGAATGTTGCGTGTGAAATCCATTCTTAAATACCTCCTCCTTCTGCCTTTCCTCTGTGTTGTTTCTAATCTCTGTCCCTTCTTTAATTTGAGGCTTAAAATTGTTAAGAGTTAATGCCTCAGGCAGTGACTTCCATTGTTTTCCTCCCCGAGACTCATTTCTGTCCCATAGGCAGGGTCTCTTTTTCCATAAATTTATTCCAGGTTGAAAACAAGTCAAAACCAGAGTTCATAAATTAATGAGAATTCATAAGTCTATTTAAAAACATTCTCCAGGCCATCACTCTAGATCAAAAATTAAAATGTGAACATTTTTCAAAACTCTGTGTAATTTGGTGATAGACCCTAGAATAAACACCAGGAAACTCTATTCCCTTCATAACCAAATACCACACTTACTTGCTAAAATGAGTTCTATGAATACATCTTGACTTTGCATGTGTTTCAAAACTTTAAGGAATAAAAATTTTTGAGCTTGAGAGAAAAAATAACAGAATTACATTGAACACTGAATTTCTCTTATCCTAGCAGTGTGCGTCTTAGGCAAACTACACTGTCCCCAAAAGGCAGTAACTTAATAAATATCCACTGCTTCACAATTTGTGATCAGTCGAGGTAATACAAGTTCACAGAATGAGGAATGGCTTGATTGGTAGCTCAAATTTTTCCTTAAGAGATTGAAAACCACATGCTCCTCTCGTTTGACCCCATATGAACCCATTGATTAATATAAAGCCTTCTCTGAGCCTCAGTGGTCTGAGAACATCAAGAGAGTTAATATGAAATGTAGTTTGATTTGGATGACGCTCTTTGGGGACTTAGCTAAATGAATTTCCTATGTATTTGATATGGCCTGAAAGGATGGATATTTAGAGACTTATTGTGGATCATCTAGAGTTAGGTAACTGCTTATATGTTGTAACTTGATTGTAGACCTGAGCCTTTTGGTTTGGAAACAATCAGACATCTCACTGAAATTCCTGGGCATGACAATCACTCTCTTTTAAGGTAAATGCAAACAGTGAAGCGATAGTAGGTGTTACGCAGCAACTGACACAGTGGAATTGCTACTGTGAACACTGACAGCAGATCCCAGCAGCCCCAAATTTCTGCAAAGCAGTCTCAGAGTCTAAGGATCTAATAAATAGAGTGGAGAATCAGCAGCTATGAAAAAAGAACCACAGAAAGGATCAGAAAAACAGGTAATAGAGAAATATGTGTGGCATGACTGAAGGAAAGCCAAAGGGGATAAAAACAGCTTTTGGGGCAGAATGATTGTTAAAAAGATAGATTTAGAATGCTTAAAGACAAAAAAAAGAGAGACATTCTATTGCTCTTCCTGCTGTACCAGGGATTTATGCTTGTTCCTGGTAAAGAAAATGGGTTGTACCAGAGCAATCACAGGCTCTCTCATCAATTTATTCCCCTAACGAAACAATTGAGAAAACCCCAAATATCTGCCTAGCTACTTGGATAAGAAGAATAAGGATATAAAAGAGATAACAATATTTCCAGCTGTGGAATTTTCTAGATATGCAGTGAAGTGTGTTGTTCAGCTGAGTTTTGCATAAGAAATACATTTATGTTGCATTTCTAATGCAAATCGCACGTATTTTACATGGACAGAATGAATTCTTGCTGGCTGGATCTTCAGCTTTTCAAATCAATAGAAAGACTCTAATGTATTTTCAATAGACTTTGGAGCAGGCCCTTCCTCCCATGCACTCAAAATGATTTACAATCAATTTATGGCAAGAATCCACTTCAGAAAGCCTGAAAACTACGAATATGCAGTTTCATGGGGAAGCTAGCATCAGTGGCCTAAAAATAGATTCAATTTCAATGTACTGATCCAGATGCCCGCCTGTGAAGAATTTAGTCCATGTGCATATGTTATCTAGCTTTTAGTGGTTTGAACAAAAGAGGCAGAAGACTATGTTTAAGGAAGTGATGACAAGTGCCTCTTTTTATCAAATGTTCTGTGCACCAAAATGGAAATACTCAAGGAGCTTATTTTGATGGGATGTTATTTCTAACCCCCCAATAACTTGTCATGTGACTGACACCAGAATTGTTATAGATAAATGGAGCAACCACTTATATTTATACAGATGGGTCTGTAAAGAACCTTTTTATGTGGCCTCTTCTAAATGCAGTGGCATTTTTTTTCCCCTGGCTACATCTGTACCTTAGAATTTTGGACTTTGCAGCTACTGGCTATGGAGGCACACACCAGCAGTGTCCCACCTTCTTGCTGAGGTAAAACTGAGGAGCAAGACCTCCCTTCCTTTATGCCAAAAAATGCACTGGCTGGAAGGGTAGGGCACCACCCCTTTTACACCAAAAGGTCCATCAGTCTGAACAGCTGGGGAATGAGGAGAGATGTTTCACAGGCTTCACATCCCGGGTATTACAAATGTAGACTCACAGCACTATATTGGGAAATATGTATATAGCACGTATGCTACAACCTTCGTGTTTCAGGTATTTACAAAGAAGGGAGGACCTAGAAGAGTCAGTGAGCAGGAAAAAGAAAAAGATGGACTAGCAAATCCCCAAAGGCACAGAATACTTTGACATTAAAAAGTAGGGTAAGGAAAGATGATTCGGAAAGGAGATGATGTATTGCTCTGAGCAGCTAATGGGGGAGTAGAGAAAGAACAGTGGGCAGTTCAGAGTAGAAAACTACCTGGAGCAGTTTGTGAGTAGAAGAGGAGGAAATGGGTGAGGATGACAGATTAGTGCTCTGGTTTAGGAGCTGATAACTTACTGTTGTGCATCTGACTCCTTGCAACGTGAAATAAGGGACTTTGGGGAGTCCTAACTGGGACTGAGAGAGGTTGTGGGAGTCGTATGTTCAAAAAATGCTTTTCTTTGCGCTATCAGCTAAAGCATGTCATAGCAAATCCATATTATGAACAGCCAGATGGGACAGCAGGAAAGTTAGTAGAGAGACTGTTTAAAAGGTCCTTGGCAGATTTAGCTATTCTATATTTAACATTGTAAGAAAATAGCAATCAATCTCATAACAATTTGCAAAGATCACAGCTCAGGATTGAACAGACAAAAAGAAAAAAGTCTTGGTACACAACTAACAAGAAGTGTTAATCAGACAGTTAATTCTAAATCAGTCAAGAGACCGAGCAATGCTGGGAATCCTAACCCTGCCAAAGCAAACAGCAAAATTCAGGTCAGAGTCACCTTCCCCCATGACTGTAAGAGAGAATGATGAATTTCATTGTGAAATGCCTGCCACCAGAACTTGGCATCACATGTACTTTACCAGATTCCTCAGAATCAGTTCTCTAGGAGGCAACTTTGTTCAGCAAGAAGCATGTCCAGAATGATGATGAGAGAACTGTGAATGTACCATACACTCACTTGGGTATCTGACACTGCAGCCAAAGAGAAAGCTGCACTCTGGAAACTGATGCAGAGACTGCTTTATCACTTGCACATTACAGGAAGACACTTCTTTGCTCCTTTTGGTCTGTTGATAGAAACCAAAATTTCTTAAAAGTGTCAACCCAGCAAAAATAAAGCTGAAATATACCCAGACATGTCTATACCACTGCAAAAACTGCCAGTGTCCTGCTGCTACAAACAGTGGAGAACGGAGCCAGCACCTGGTGTGAACGCACCTGCCAGCAAGGGCTGCCTAGGATGACTTCCGTCCTTTTCTCACCCTCTGCCTCTGTTTTTAAAACACTCCCCTTCATCTCCAAGTGTTGCTGAATAATTTTCACTTTTTACATCCTCATCCCTCTAGACTGTCAGAGAGGTCCACAAGACGATTGCTCTCAACTCACAGACTGGGGCTTCTCGACATTCGTAAACTCCCGCTGCAAAATTGCAACCCAGAAAGGATAGAAAATGCTGCACTGGGCTGGGGTTTTAGTGGGATTGCATCAAACTGACAGCTTGGTCTGTAAAAGACACAGAGACAGATAGATTTAAAAAAATGTTGAGGAAATAACTGTGCATTTATACAAAATGAGGATTATTCTGAGTACCCTTTCTTTCATCATAGTAGAAGAATTTTAATAGTGCTGGTTTTAAATCATCAAGAATGTAGTTCCTATAAAAGAAATACATTGAACAAGGAGTTTTCTTCCTATTGTTTTTACTATTGGTTTTGCATCCCTTTTCATCCCCAAATCTGTTGCTTCTAGGTGGTGAGTCCTGGCATACACTTCCCCACAAATGCATACTTTGATGCTGATAGTTCAGCTCTGGACTCCTCTTTTTCTCCAGACCAGATGTTTGACTTCTCCCTGCTAATAGTTAACATGGAGCTACCTCATTATACACCTCTCTCTGGAAATTATGCCAGTGCTGCTTCAGCGTCAGCCAAGAGCCATGCAGAATCAATGAGACAGCTGGCGTCCTCCACGGGGATGGACTGCTTTACCTTTTGGATTCAGGCAGTCACTGTGAGCTGAGATCCAGGATGCTGTGAATGATTTTCCATAGGCAGGTGAGAACAAAAGAGCTTTGAAAACCTACTTCAATAGAATCTGGAGACATGGAGCTCTCTTGATTAAAAAAAAAAAATTACACATGCACAGTCCAGTTGCATTTTCATCTTAATTGATTTTTGTATGAGATGGAAA
Source organism: Machaerirhynchus nigripectus (assembly GCA_013397975.1). Lineage (NCBI taxonomy): Eukaryota > Metazoa > Chordata > Aves > Passeriformes > Dicruridae > Machaerirhynchus > Machaerirhynchus nigripectus. The sequence continues at coordinate 672,747 of VZRQ01004617.1, forward strand.
AGTGAATTCTGTCAAACAAAAGAGGTTGTAGAAATCTTTTCTTTACATACCATTAAGTAGATTTTTTCACACACAGCAGCTGTGTTGTGTTTGCAAAAGTCAAATAATTCCCTTATAAAGCTCACAAACTGTAAATTCATTGCTTTGATCTTGTCCACAGCATATGCTAATCCTCACATGTCTATGGAAGAAGGGGATGAGATAATGCAAACAAAATAAACACCTGATTAAGAGAAAACATTTGTTGAGTTTGAAGCCAACACATAGTGTATTTGCTGTTGGAAAAAAAAGTTAAAAAAAAAAAGAAAAAAATTTAAGACTTTAAAAGGAGAGTTTATACAGGAAGAATTTGGGGTTGTTCTGTGAAGTCTCACTAAAGTGCAAGTTGGAAAATTCTCCTGAAAATAAATGAGAATAGACTGCACCTAATTTTCTTCCTACAGTGTGCATGCCTACTTTCACAGAAGGTACTTGACAAAACTCATCAAGAATGAAGCAGTCAGTTTCTACAATCACTGTATGACTAAAATAGACTGGAGGATTCTCAAGGTCATTGCTACTTGTGAGACTGGCTGGCTGATTTACAGTGTCTAGTTCGGACCATCCAAAGGAGCACTCTGTATGTTGTACTATTTCCCCTTTACCTCTGACACTGAATTTAGTTTTCAGACTATAAAGTTAAGGACTGATCTCTGTTGGTACTTGAAAGTCTCTCAGTCATGCTGGATGCCACCGAGAACAAGGATTAATAATAGCTGTTATCCTTCCAAGGCGAATGATCCTCCAGTGTAATAACCAGAGATGTTTCTGATGTCTCCCTCTGCCAGGACTGCATGGAATGACACCTAACCGTGCCCTGTCTTTGCCGAATTTATTGAAAACAATTTTAACACCCAATTTTAATCACATCTACTTGTTTCACCTCAAAGGGTTAATTTTTCTTAGAGGTCAAGTCTCCAGATCTGCAAAACTCAGTGAAATAGGAATGAAAGTGCAAGGTACCAATGTAACCTAGGCATCTGCCATCATTTTCATCAGGAATTGCACTGACTGTGTGACTGCTGACAGAGATTTCTCTGTGTCCCTTTTTTTCTAATCCTTTGGTATTCAAAGCAAGCACTAGTTTTGCCAAACAGAGAGAAATACAGCTGAGTCACATGTCTTCAAAGAGGCTGCAGGAAAAGACCTTAAAATACATTAATATGACAGCCATCCTTCACAATAGTTTTTATACATCCTGTAGAGATCATGCCTGGCAGAGAGAGCTATTTCCCTTAAAGAAAAGCACTGTGGTTGGTTTTTCTTTACTGTCTGGATTACTTTTCAATTGCTTTTATTTTGATTTCTCCTCTCAAAAAAAGATGAAGGAAATAATTTTCTGAAATTTCAGAAAATGATTATCTTAATTGCATTCAGAATTTGTCAATTCCTTGTACAAATGTGGGTCATCTGTATACTCATGGTATTTTTTATATCAATCCTCTTCCAAAAAAAAAAAAAAAAAAAAAAAA
>VZRQ01004617.1:674276-698692 GCA_013397975.1 Machaerirhynchus nigripectus
AAAAAAAGAAAAGAAAAGAAAAGAAAAGAAAAGGTTTAAACTTCAAAACATTCCTGTGAGGCAGGTGAATCTTTTCATAAAAGATTATTTCACCTTTTACTGAGATACAGGCACCTCCAGGGTGAAACACTGTGGTTTTTTAACTGCCTGTAGCCACACAACACAAGAAGTGAGGGGACAGGAAATGAAAACCATCCTATCCAATTTAATTTTAAGGAGAAAAGATATAGGAGGAATTTAAGGTTCACAGCTGGGATTTCACTACAGTAGAGGAAATAATACACCTTAAACAAAAGTGTCACAGTGTCTTTAGTGACTGCAAGTAGCAGACTCGCTTTATGTCTTATCTGGAAGACAAAACCCTCTGCAGGTCAGTGCTCTTTACATTGTCCAGCAATAATAATCTGAGAATTCATGTTAGAGGGTAAAATACAAGTTGCCGAATTAACATTTTCCCTTCCTGAGGAATCTAGACTTTCCTTAGAGTTTTGCAGTGCAAATACCACCTGGCCATCGCTGATAAGTTATGACAGTATTGCAGTAAAAGGTGGAAGGATGCAGCAGGTGTTTGAAAGTGCCAGTGCAGAAAAACACCAGAGGAAAGGTTCTCTTCCAAAAATGTTTATTCCTGTTCCCTAGAGTATCTCAACCTGTATCTGCTTGTTTATCCATAGTTCTGTAGTGATTGGAAATGTTTAGATGTCTTAGGATCATTTGGACAATTTTTTTTCTCTGGGAATGAGCTCTTGTGCTCAAGGTACCAGCTGAGGATGAAGAAATGAGAATTGCACTCTACAGCTCTGAAGTGGCCTCAGGGTGTAAGCAAAAGCACCAGCAATGGGGAAAAATTGCATAGTTCTGACTGACATAGAAGAAACAGGAAGGAAGGAAAGGAAGGAAAGGAAGGAAAGGAGGAAGGAAGGAAGGAAGGACGGAAGNAGGAAGGAAGGAAGGAAGGAAGGAAGGAAGGAAGGAAGGAAGGAAGGAAGGAAGATTAGGACAAAGAGAGTAAACACTTGCTGTATTTGCACTGTGCTTGTCTTTCTGAGAGCCCCTGTGAAGCTGTGACCACTAAGCAAATACTTGGTGTGGTTAAAGAGAGAAATAGCTGCAGCCATAAGCAGAGCCTTTCTGATGAGGAGGGCCAGACTGGTTGCAATGGGGTGTGACCCAAAGAAACCCTGCCCCTCTAACTGCTATAGGTGTTTGCAAGAAAATCGGGACTGCACTCTAGATGTGTTTTCTGAAGGGGAAGAGAGGAGCTAAGTCATTTTATTCTAACTTTTATAGTTGTATGCTTTTCTTCCCGTGGATTTGTGAGTGGCCTCTTTAGCTTTGGATAGTGTAGTCCTTCAGTAAGTGGTTAAAGCAATGTTTTGAATGCATAAAAAGGATGAAAACCACTTCTGGAAACTCTCTTTTGTACCTCTTCTTTACATTTGAAAGGAAACCAAGTGTCTTTTCTGTAAATGATGCATCAGGAACCACAACAGCCATGTTCAGAGCTTGAACAACCTCTTCTTCTGCACACTTCTTCCATAAATCCTGCATTTATTTCTGACTTCTCTGGGTAAACCCAAGCAATGTGTTGTGCTTTTTACAGGTGACCTTCATGCCTCCTGTGTTAAGGTATAGTTCCCAAGCTGTTTCTGAGCCACCCTAGGATGTTTGTCATAGGTTAGGAAGTCTGTGGGGTTGCAGAGAATAGTGGTGAGAAAGTGAGTGTTATATCACAAGTGGTTTCTACACATTCCCAGCAAGAGGAAATTATTTTGAACAGCATAGTCTGCCTTGCTTTGTGTTGCTAGGGCATAAAGCTGTCAAATGTTCTGCAGTTTAAAGAGGACAACAACACTGACAACCGCAGGGATTTCAAATACATACTGATTTCTGAGTTATATAGAGAAGAGCCAGTATTATTTATTTCCTGGTGAAAAAGAGTGGGAACTGAAATATCTATTGGCTGGTAAAAACAATTGGGATCCAGGCACAAAGGTGTTGACCAAGTCAGTCTCTGTGCTGCAGAGAAACTCATTCAGCTGGAAGCTGTGGCAGCAGCATCCACAGCTGTGCTATCCACTGCCCTAACCCATGGTCTGTCCTGCAGCAACAGAAAATGAGAGCTAGCTCCGACCCCATTTCAGCAAAGCAAGAAGAGCTGGGAGAAACAATGGCCAACTTGCCTTTCAGTGGTCAGCAATGAAGGCCTTCTTACCTGCAAAGGGAGAAGCAGATGGAGATGTGCCAGAAGGGGAAGAAAAAGCAATCTCTGCAAAGATTCTGCACCTAGGACAGGGCAACTCTGTTTGTGTGTATAAACTAGGGAACAAGAGGCTGGAGCTGTAGAAAGGGACCTGGGGGTCCTGGTTTAATGGTGTGCTGAGCATGACAGCAGTGCCCTGGCAGCCAGGAGGGCCAACCCTGTCCTGGGGTGCATCAGGCACAGCTTCACCAGCCNTCCTCATGAGGGGAAGAGGAGGGGCAGGCACTGATCTCTTCTCTCTGACCAGTCACAGGACTCCGGGAAACAGCATGAAGCTGAGTTGGGGTGGGGATGGGAGCACAGGGGTGTGTGTTTAGGTTAAATATCAAGAAAAGGTTCTTCATCCAGAGGATAGTTGGACCCTGGATCAGGATCCCCAGGGAAGTGGTCACAGCATCAAACCTGACAGAGTTCAAGAAGCATTTAGACAACAGTCTCGGGCACATGGTGTGACTCTTGGGGACGTCCTGTGCAAGACCAGGAGCTGGGCTTGATGGTCCTGAGGGGTCCCTTCCTACTCAGCACATTCTATGATTCTCTGAAGGAAAGGAACAGAGATGTGTCTTTGAAGCAGAGACATTACCATGTTTGAAATGGTGGACAGTCCAAGATGTACAGTTTTCTCAGGACTGCCAATAGATGGAAGCTAAAGATGTGGAAAATTATGGATTATCCATAATTCAATATCAGTATTATATACTGGGAAATAGTGATGATACTATAGCCATGAAAAGGTCTCCAGCAACTGGCAGTGTGAAAAAAAACCCAAAAAAACTTGACTGTCTTTCATTTTATTTCATAAATGTCTATCGTACAATTCTCTAATACTTGTTTGAGTCTGTGTTCAAATACTCAGGGGGAACACTTGAAATCCAGAAGCTGAGACAGAGAAAGGGATCAGATAGGATGAGAAAGCTAAAATTATTTCAATGGAGTTTTGCAGAAGAGACCAAGCTGGTGTCTCTTACAGATCAGTCAAGTGATGCCTGGACCCAGTGTGAATCAAATCTACTGACGATTTCTTTGATGTATAGTCCCATCTCCTTCTCTGCTTTCCTACTATGTGAGCTTTTTTATCTCCTCCTCTGTCTGGCACTTTGATTGCTTTCCCTTTAGAGAGAGAGGAAAATGGTCTGAGGACTCATTACTATATCCCCAAGGTAACACTGGAATGAAGACAAGGGACATAATTGTTGAAAGACAGTAAAATGATGGGATGTAATGAGAAATACACTCAGGGAATGCCAGCTAATGCTCAGAGTCCTCTCAAGGTAGTATTAGCACAGAGAATCTTGAATTTCTCACAAACAATCATCCTGAAATAGTTATGGTACTTAACAAATGAAGAGTTTATAGCCATGCATTTTTTGTTATATGCTCAATGAAGAATGAAGAAAGGAATACTGCAAAGGAAAAAGAAATTTCTGTTTAAGATCAATAAAAAATTAATAAAGTTAAAATAGGACTATAGATTACCTGAGATGTCATTTCAAATGGGTATCATCTACTTGAGATAACTAGGACTCTCTTCTAAAACAGTTCTTTGGAAGCATATTGACCAAATATTAGCTTGTTTAGGTGTTTTTTAGGTCACTTGTTGCTACTTAGTTGTTCTTATGAAATCACACACCTACACAGGGAAACCAAACAGATACCATTATCAGAAGGTGTAATACGGAGAGATGCTGTGATGTGGTAGCCTGGGCCCAAAGGGAAAAGACTCAGTAGAGGCACAGCCAGTGTGTTTAAAGACAGAACATCTTACCTCTGTGCAAAGACAACCAAGGGTACTTCAGATAACTTCTGGGTTGGAAGCACCATGGTAAGCTAAGAGATCGCCTCACCACCCTTGCAGTACAGCACAGAAGTAGCTGGATGACACAATTAATACATTTTCCATTAGGTGCAAATACTAGTGACACTTCTGTGTTTTCTTCCTATTATTATTCAGATCCACACTACCCAGCAGCTGCAGCTTCCAGAGAGTCCAGCTGAGGCTCAGCATTATGAACTAATCTCACTGTACCTTCAGGCACTGTTTTAGCTCGCATGTCTCATTCTTGTAGCTTAGCTAAGACAGGAGACTGTCATTGAAGTCAGACTCCCCAGTTTTATGTGAGCAGGCAAACTTAGACTCAGGAAGAACTACAAGACTAAGTGACAGGACCAACAGGACCTGTGTGTGCTGAAACATTTGCTGTTCTAGCAGCCCCTCCTGTGGAATGAAAAAGGAGAAGGGTTGTTTCAGTCAGACTTTGCAGATCTGTTGTGTGAGTAGAGGGAGGCAAGAGAGCAATCTGCAGACTTCCCTAGACAGTCTGGGTATTCTCCCCCAGCCAGCATTTTGCTGGCTGGCTGTTCCTGTCCTGTGTTCCTTCCTCACTTACCTGCTCACACTGCTGCTTGATTGAGCTTACCCACCAATGCTTCACATTTTTACCACTGAGTTATTTAGGAGGCAATACTGCCATTTGCACGGCTCTGCTTATTCTGAAGATACTTAACATCTTTTTCTTTTACTACGCACTACTCTTTTCTATTATTTCTTACTCTTACTCTCCTACTGCTCAGTACTCTTTCTCTTCTCTTTGTTTAGAATTGAAGTGAAATTCGGGCAGATACTTGAGTAGAAACCCCTGTAAAAAGATTTTGGATTACATCTGCTGCCTGCAATTTCCGTGAGTCTTTCTTCAGTAGCCTGGAGTACCTTCCTTCTGTGGTTTTGCAGGATGACTGACTCCAAGCCAATCTCTTTTCTCACTACCTGCATCTCTGGGGACATACTGCATACTCAGCCACACCTTTTGTTAAGCCACAAACACCTCCTCACAAGCTGGCCTATTAGTAGTGGTAGGAACATTGTACAAACATTTGCCTTTTTTTCCTGGCAGTTCTTGATTTCCTGCAGCACTTTCTTGATGGCTGGTTTTGCAGTGTGCTCTGATGAACAGACATAACACTTTTGTAAGGACATGCAGTCACAAACACTTCCCTACCATCCCTAGTTCTTTAAGCAGTTTACCAGCAATTCCATATATTCTCTAATCTTTTCATCCACTCTTTCCTTCTGTTTCTCCTTGAGTAGCATCACTTTCATGCAGTCAGTAACAGCTCATCTAGCATCAGCAGATACAGAGTTGCACACTATTTCCATTTTCAATAACCTGTTTCTAGAAATAATAGGAATCCTTTCATCACACAACATTCTCTTTCATCTTTGTCAGTCACTGATTCCAGTCCATTGACCTTTTCACTTCCCTTTACAATGAGCCTGTTTACAAACATAAAACATTTCTTGCTTTCATCTCACTTGCCTTGTCCATCTCAGTTCTCTTCCCTTGTAAGGACAGTGTCACATCTCAGTGCTCTGTTATCTCTTTATTTGGACCTGGGCTTATGTCTCTTTTTTTCTTTTTCTTTCACCCCTTCACAGAGGTACCTACAGTAGGATCATAGAAATACAGAATCATAGAATTGTTTGGGTTACAAGGAACCTTAAAGTTCATCTAGTTCCAACTCCCTCCCATGAGTAGGGACACCTTCCTCTAGACCAGGTTGCTCAGAGCACTATCCAGCCTGGCCTAGAACAATTCCGTGGATGGGGCATCCACAGCTTCTTTGGGCAACCTCTTCCAGTGCCTCACCATCCTTACAGTAAAGAATTTCTTCCTTATATCTAATCTAAACCTGCCCTCTTTCAGTTTGCAGCCATGATCCCTTGTCCTGTCATGACTTGTCCTTGTTAAAAAGTCCCTCTCTGTCTCTCTTATAGCCCCTTCTTGGTTCTAGAGAGTTCTCTAGTGTCTTCCCAGATCTTTCCCTTCTCCAGGCTGAACAAACCCAGCTTTCTCACCCTAGAGAGGTGCTCCAGTCCTGTGATCATTTTTGTGGGCCTTCCCTGGACTCTCTCCAACAGGTCCATGTCCTTGTGCTGGGACCCCAGAGCTGGATGCAGCACTGCAGGTGGGGTCTCTCTCACCAGAGCAGAGCAGAGGGACAGAATCCCCTCCCTCGCCCTTCTGGCCATGCTGCTGTGGATGCAGCCCAGGGCACGTTTGGCTTTCTGGGCTGTGAGTGCACATTGCTGGGTCATGTCCAGCCTCTCATCTGCCAGCATCCCGAAGTCCTTCTCAGCAGGGCTGCTCTCACTCCATTCTCTGCTCAATTTGTGTTCATGCTTGGGATTGCCCCAACCCAGCTGCAGGACCTTGAACCTGACCTTGTTATACTTCATGAGGTTTTCCTGGACCCACCTCTCAAGCCTGTCATCCCTTCCTTCCAGCATGCTAACCGCTCCATACAGCTTTGTGTTGTTGGCAGACTTGCTCACTGGGAAATTCAGAATTTTGACATTTCTCCCTGTGGAAGAAAGCACAAAGTTAGGACAAGTGAACCTCAGCCAGCATCATGCTACTGCTACAGATTGTAGTTATGTTATTCGACCCTGTGAGATTCTTTCAAATTATTTTGCAGTGGTCTCTGAAACATCAAGTTCAATTTCATTTAAGTGTTAAATACAGCTGTGACTTCTTTTCCTTTGTTGTAAGCTGTATGTCACAGATTCTTGTGTGGCAAAAAGGAGATTTCTGGTTGAAGAGCAGCTCAGCATGTTCCTGTAATTAATACAGGAGAAAACTCAAATCTTAGTTCAGAAATGCTCGAATACCTTCAAACGCAGAGATGTTCTGACAGCTGAGCATCCAGTGGGAATTCTGGATAAGAAATAGATACAAATGAAGTCATTTTTCTTCAGGCCTTTGCTAATGAGTACAATGGATGAGTGAAGCAGGCAGCATATAACTCAGCCAAATGGTACACAGGTCACAGGTCACACAGCTTGCTCTTTGGCAGCAGTAAAATAATAGAATCACAGAATATCCTGAGTTACAAGGGACCCACAAGGATCACTGAGTCCAATTCTTAGCCCAGCACAGGACCATCCCCAAGAGTCACACCATGTGCCCTGAGAGCATTGTCCAAACACTTCTTGAACTTTGTCAGTGCTGTGACCACTTCCCTGGGGAGCCTCTTCCAGTGCCCAACCTCCCTCTGGATGAAAAAATTTTCCTGATATCCAACCTAAATCTCCCCTGACTCAGCTTCATGCTGTTTCCTCGAGTCCTGTCATGACTCATGAGAGTGAAGAGATCAGTGCCTGACCCTCCTCTTCCTCAAGTGGGGATGTTGACTTGGAAGAAAGATTGCCAGGAGAGCTACATATGGAATATTAATCTATTAATCTATTGATCTATCCCTTTTCTGGAAGAGGCCAAATGCTACATAAATTTGAGTTGCTGCTCCACCACACTGATTTTTGCCATATTCAGACTGCTTGTCATGACATCTATTTATTTTCATGTCCATTAGGGCCTCTCAGTCTAAGAGAGAGATGAAGGACCCAAGACAGAAATCCCAAAGTTGGGGACTTCCAGGTGCTGGTTTGTGGCACAGTCCAAGGCTGGCATCTAGAGTAGGTAAATAAGTAGACTATTAATTCATTTAAGTCTGTTGTGTTAAACAATGAATGGGAAATTGTTTTGCCTGTAATTAGGATGGAAAAGGTGCCCCTGAAGTCTTTTTGCATTATATTATAAATTTGTTTTTAACTGGGTGGCTGAGGTGGACTTCTCTGCAGAATAGATAACTAGGGAGTTTATAAAAAAGCTGTTTGTTTGCATAAAGCAGCATGTGAGTAATTTCCCTGGTGAAAGCACCTTGGCTGTGTTTGAAAATAGCTGCTTGTCCCTGACTCTCAGTGTTCCTGGCTAGTTCTGTATCTGTATGTGGTGATATATGATATATGCGTGTGTCTGAGCAAGAGCTTTACATTTTCCCTTAACTGATGACTGCTTAATATTCGTATTGGAGAAAAATAAAAGGCTTTGTAGTGTAACCTTTGAAGTAATTTCAAATTGGTATTAGGCTTTTTTTTTTTTTCTTTCTTTTTTTTTTTTTTCCCCTTTTTAATGAGACAGCTTCTGATTTTGACCATTAAGTAACTTGGACCTTAAAGTTAAGATTTTAGTGTCTGGATGATGTGTCTGGAAGCAGTCAGGCAAGAGGTTGCCAACATACCATGTAGTTTAAAATCCACAATTAATGATTCCAGCAAGTTAGAAGGCACAGGAAGTGGGTTTCATTCTCTCCAGCTTTTGCTGTCTGAAAGTCAGGATCTAATCTATTTTGTCCCCACTTTTTCAGCCAATGAAGAAATATGGCCTCTTGAAAACACGATATACTCTGACTAAAGCAGTTGTCTAATTGGTGTCAAAATGATGAATCAAATGTCAAAGTGCTCTAAAGCGTCACGTCTGAGTTACGCAAGATGAATTGCTCTCTGGAGTTTCCTGCCTTGGTCCTTTGACAGTGAAACTTGGACAGCTATCTAAGTGTGCTGATGGTTGCACTTAACTGTTGAATCGCTATCAGAAATGATAACTATGAAAATACTGCCCAAACGACACCTGTTTGGTATGTTTGGCCTTCTGTACTGCTAACACTGTTTAAGAGTGAGGGATCAACTGAACAGTCCTTCTGGGAGTAAATGCTCCTGGTTTCTGCTCAGAGGGATGTAAAGACTATGAAGCCTTTTGCTTTGTATCACAAGCTCAACAAATTGGAAGTTTCACCCATGTCAGCATCTGTTGGCATAATGGTGCACCAAGTTAGTTTTTTTCAACAAGTACAAACCACAGTTTAACCTTAAAGCTAGAGCCAGGTATGTCCTTACGTTGAATACACCACAGTTTGTTTTTCTGTTGAGATTAGAATATATTTAAGCACTTAAATTTTCCAACTTGCTATTTGCTTACATAGACAAACTTCTCTACTTCAGGTATTGTTGTGAGAATGAATTGTTTAATATTTTTTCATCTCTTTGAGTGGTAAGTATTAAAACATATGAACACATCACACAGTAGGATGAAGCACTGTGCATTGTATGGGTGTGTATTTAAGGTGTGTTAAAGTACTGTCATAGCAGATATAAATACACTGAAAACTGTTGTGCATACAGCTACATTCTCAAGGCTATGGTTTTCTGCAAATTATTTCTGCAGAACATGTCATGTTTTCCATAAACAGGTAAATAAATTTAAAAACCATGAAAACCCCCAGATGATACTATATTTAATCCAAAATGTAGATAGGCTTTTGTTCATAGCACATTTCTCCAGTCAGCAGGGTTCTAGAAGGATGCCCAGCCTCCTTTGGTGAGAAGACAGCAGAAGCAATCTGAGATGTGAAAGATTCCTGCTTGGGCTTTCAGAATGATCTGTACAGTGTCATGAAGAGATGAAAACATTCACCACAGACACTGTATTAGCAGGCTGCAGAAAACAGTGTGAAATCAATTTTGATTTGGAATCTTATGTTTTACAGCACCTCAGGAAAAGATGCAATTTATCTGCACATGGACTTTTTATAGTGAAGACTTCTGCAAACACACATTTTCATTTGCTAGTCATCTTACATGCTTGTACATGACTATACCTGCCAGACACACCTGGTCACATATCTGCAGGTGTGCAAGCTATAACTCTGAAAACTTTTAAATGTGTGCCTAATGTAAATAGTGCTAATAGTACCATTGATGCATGTTACTGCTTAAGTGGGCAGAATTAAAGTAGGTGCCTAAAGGCCACAGATTACACAAGATCTTAAAAACTTACCTCTTCACACAGAGTTGCACTGGAGAATTACATGTCCTGAGTGAGTCTGCAGAAACACCCCGAAAGTGCCCACCAGCATTGCTGCAGGGTTGCAAAAACCACCACAGGGACAGCAAGATACTTTTAGATAGAAATCATTAAAACCAAAGTACAAATATCAGACTGTCTCCTCACAGAAGTTATCACTAAATTAAAAATAAATCGTATGACTTCTCCAGTTGTCCATAAAATGGATTGACACAGTTTTAGTTCTGTGGAGCTGGGTTGTTTTTCAGCTGTGTGCATTACTGAAGACTAAATACTGCACACAAATTATTAACACAATTAAACTTTGAAGTAGTAGTAAAATGATTAGTTTAGCTTTTTTTTTTTTCCTGTTTTGGAATGCTGTTCAATTTTCATAGTGCTCTCCTCTGCTCACATATTTCTTCTTTTTTTCTTTGCAAGAGTGGCTTTTGGGGTGAAGCTTGAATCCTGCTGTAGTGGATCTTCTCTTACACACTTTGCATTAGCAATTTCCTGCTTCACTGCTCCTCCACTATGAGACAAGCTTTAAGATTTAGTGATCTTATAGCAGAGTTGAATAACAGTACTTCCATTTCCTTTTACAAAAATTGGCATCTCTCTTGCCCTAGTCACTCAAATGCACCTAAACAAAAATTGCAACAGAGGAAGGAAAAAGTAGCATCAGACCTTTTAACGGTGGCTCTTAGGCATCTGTATTTTTTGAAATGTAAGAACAAACAAGTTGATGCATTTGAAGGGGATTTTTTTCCTTCTTCACATCATTTTATTCCTTTGCCACTGGTTTTACTAGCAGAGAATGTGGTTTGTAGAGGCTTTCCTTATGTGAAAGCTGTAACACAGTGGTGATCTTATCTTTCTCTGCAGCTTTTCTAGTTCTATTAAAGCCATTTGCTGATAGAGGAGTAGAGCTGTGCCCAGTCAATGATGGGGATGTAGTAACCATTTGTGAGCAATGTACTTCTTATACTCCTGTTTTCTGACTTCTTTTCTCTTTTCTTTTTTTCAATTTTTCTTTTTTTTGGTATCAAATACTTAACATCTGTTTGTCTTCATGATTCCCACAGACTATTAAGCTGAACTTCCCACACATCTCTTTCCTGAGTGGAAAAATTTTGTTTAGAGCACATGTTTAAAGGTTTTACCTTTTAATTTACTGACACTGAAATTCACTTTACATTTTGTTGCCACTCTACCTGCAAGCCACTTGTAAATGAGGTCCCTTTGCAACTTTTCACTGCCATCTTAATTTTTTTACAGTCCTGAATAATTTGGTATCATTATGATGTGCCAATCTTGGCACATCAGTATAATGTTCCTTCCAGACCATTTGAAAATCTGTTGAGCACCAAAAATGCCTATGTGGATCCCTATGAGGCCCCTGGCTCAATCTCCCCACTGTGAAAAATTTTAATTCATAACAAGACCTCCACCTTCCACCAGGCAAGCAGAGAGTTTTTAAAGCCCTTATGGAGAGAATTTAACCAAACTTTTAAAGAAATTCTAATATTTCTACTGCACTGCAGTATCCTTGTTTACATATTAATTGACTCTTGCAAGAAATGTAGTAGATTTATGAAGCATGACTTTCCACCATGAAAGTCATACTGACCCTTCTCCAACATATCATTTTTGTTTCTAAGTCTACATATTCCGTTCTTTAATGTAGTTTCTACAAGTTTACCCAAGATGGAAAACAGATTTGCTAGGTTCATGTCAACAACTATTTAAACTACTAAAAAAATTGGCATCAGACTTAACATCTCTGGTACCAATACCTGTGTATGTTGTAAGATATGAAATGGAGTTGGCTCTTCAGCAGTTTCATACATTAATTCCTTTAGGTGTCCTGAGTGAACATTTTTTTAGTTCTGGAACCTGATTTGTTACAACTTATTTTGTAATTTTTTTCTGTGCTATTTTCTTCTAACATTTCTGTTTGAGACAGATCGTCATATTCTTATCCCATGTAAAGTGCTCTCTTGCCTGAGCCTCCCTCAGATCCTCCACCATGAATAGTAGTGGAAAAATTCATTAAACATTTTCAACCTTATCTTCCATGAGCATTCCTTTCACATCTTGATCATATATCTGCCTGACTAACTAGCTGGCAGCCTTCTTACTTCTAAGGTGTTTAAAAGGAGTTTTTTTTATGAAACATTTTTATGCCTTCAGCAAATTGCTCCTAAAAATATTTTGGGCTTCCTTGTGATTTTCTGTAAACTTTCCAGCTTTTATGATCTCTTTTCCTCACTTGGATGAAGCTTCTTTTTTTTTTTTTTCTTGTTGTTGTTGTTGTTTTGCTTTGTTTTTTACTTTTAAAATCTTTCTTCACCCTCTTGTTCACTCTAACTGACTTGTGATTTTGTTCCTTTATAAGTTTTGTGATAGTAATTACTGGCTTTCTTAGAACCAGCCTTTAACAGGACATCTTAGAACAATTTCCACACCAAGCAAAAATTTTTGCCCTTTTGCCTCTTTCCTACCTTTCTCTTTTTTAAGGAGTTCTCTTTTTTGAAGTCAAATACCTTTCACATTAATTCCTTCAACTCTTTTTCTCCTATTGGCATAGTCACCATGCCTGTAATATCAGGTTATATTACATCCCTTTTGCAGCCAGTTTGAAGTAGGCCACTGCTTGGACCTGAGTCAAGAATGGCTTTTTCTGGTGGGGGCTCTCCAAGCTGTTGTGTCATGCAACCATAAGTGGGCAGTGTCTACAGTGTTTTCTAAGGCAGTCCTGAGAAGAGGACGCAGCAGGTACCTCAAACCCTTCTGCACAACAGCAGTTCCTGGGACTCTTGAACCTCTAGGAAGGTTTCTTTAGACTGTTAATAGCTCGTTGACCTGCTTTGTCACACATGTTATATGCTCCCATCCTTCCCACTGTGATGAAATGGTCCTGCTTGATTTATCACCAGTATCTTGCAAGAGAAGGAGGGAATATCTGAAGTAAATGAAGATTCAAAAGCAGAAGTCTTTTCCTGAGGTATTTAGTCTAAGGAGGAGGAAGTTGCTATCTAATGCCAAACATTTATTCCTTGTGACTCCTTGCTAAGAAGGAATCCTTGTTTTTCATTTCCCTAGGTATGTCTGTGAACACAGAATGGACTCTCTCAGTTAGTCCTCGAAATCATGGTGTTTTCAGGCTGTGTTTGTCAAGAGTGTCCCAAAGCTTCAAATGCCCCAGTGTCCAGCCCATCTCAGGGTACTTTCTCAGGAAACCAGGCACTGTTTGTTCTCAGCTGTCAGTTCTGGAGCTGGGTCTCATGTCATGAATGGGGGTATCTGCTGCCTGTAAAAGGACTGGGAAATTACAGGTGCTCTGGCTGTTTGAATCACCTTGGATCATCATCATGGAGGTGAGGCAGCTCTGCTTCCAGGGGCTGTCATGCATATAGTCCTTTCTTAATAAGAATTTATGAGTCCTCTGAGGGACAGAGGGGAGGGAGCCTCCCTTCAAACATCATGGAAGTCAGATACCACACACGGTGATAAGCTCTGGAGCCTTGACAGAGCTGTGGACTTGGTGAAGAGGAATGCCATTTGTTTGGATAGAAAGAGAGAGAGGTGTAACACTACAGAGTTGGAAAGAGTATGTGCTTTTTTTACAGGTATTGACCTCCCTTGACTTTTTTTTTTTTTTTAATTTAAAACTTCTCTGTAACTGTTTCAATTAATCAATGAATTGGTTCTAGTTTGGTTTTTCCTCCCTTCTTACATAGATTTCAGCTATTCTGAAGAGTTCCAAAAATTAACCTTTCTGCCTTTTCTGCTTTCTTAACCTTGATTTTCAAATGTATCTTTTCTCTGTCTCTATGGCAGTTTCAGAGTACACTTCCTAAAGTGTACTCTGAAAACTAAAGAGTACACTTCTTAAAGCCAAAAAGATTACATTTTCTCCCTTTGATTTTGATACTATCATGGTCCAGAGCTACCACATCCTCTTTGGTGTTGTATAAGAAACTTGTTTTATAGAAGCCTTCAGAGGTCCAATGCTATTACAAGTGGCATACAAAACACTGGCCAGGTTTCCATGGCTTTGGAAACTGGATTATCTGTGTACTTGACAATTGAATCCTTCCGTAGTGTAACTCTTTTACAATGAAAACTAGATTCCTTGTCCACTGACCGATATCCTTGGTGAAAAAGAATATAAGGGACATCCTAGGATTAAGGGAACCCATTTCCCGGAGAAATTTGCTCCTTTTCAGATGAGTGATGCCCTGATGTAGGACTGTTCAGTAGCACAGGTGCTGTAACCTGCAGCTGGGACTGTGCTGTCTCCACGTGTATTGGTGGTGCTCTCCTGTCTCCCCAAGATCTTGCCATTTGTCACGTTTGCCAGGGCCAGGAGCTCGGTTGCTGTGAGCACACTCCATCTGCTCAGAGGGCAGATAATTGTACAGATGATACCTGTGCATTAAGTGAATCAAGTAGCTTCCGCTCTCCTTCTGGTCTCATTAGATAGTTTGCTCCAAGCTTCTACAAAGGAGATAGTTAATTAAGGGTAATTAATCTACCGTTGCAGTGCCCAGCACTCAAATGGAAACCAAACAGCAGCCTATTTATCACTCTTTCAGACCAGCTTTATAGTGAATCCAGTCAAATATTGTTAAAGCTGTGGATTTGATTCAAACTAGGAATTTGAACTACCATACTCAAGGATTTGCTGAATTTTAATCAGTGGTGCTTAAATTGAACGAATTCTAAAACTGTATGTCTGTTTTGTCTAAGTACACTATACAATTCTGGCAAAGTTTTAAATTATCTGAACTTCAAACCTAATTGAATTACGCAATTCCCATCCTGCCTCAAATTTAAATATAATTCCCCCTTAAGACCAGCTGATCTGTAGAATCCAAATTTACTGAATTTATTTTACTGCAGTGTTTGAAACTTGCCAGCTCAGAAAAGCAGATTTTATCCTGAACAGTCTGTTCTTATTGCAGAATATATATTTTTTTCTATATATCAAAATATGCAAACAATCTGAACTTGAAAATCATAGTACATCCATGTTCTGATGTGTACATAGATGCCTATGTAGTTAGCATGCACTTGTCTTAGAAGAGTACTGTCCTTCATCTTAAAACTGTCCTCCTCTGTAAAGACAAAAATGAGATCTGCAAGTTTCAGTTTACCTGGGGAGCTGGAGTGATCATGGGCACCTTGCTAGATTTAAACACCATTGCTGTTTAAATCAGGCTTCTGTCAGCTTCTGATAGTCTCCTTAAATCTATGTGTAGAAATAAAACCATGGACACATGTTATGTCCTCAAGAGGAAGATGAATCTTCTGAAAATGTGCTTCTTACAATTATATTTTATGATCCTATTACCTTATGAGTGGTACACTACATAAGCTCAGCACCTTTGAAAATAACGTAATATATACTATCGACAGATGACAAGAAACAAAAAGATTTGTCAGCACAGATCTGTGAGAAGTATAGGATGAAAAGTAAAAGATGGATCTGTCAGTAGGGTAATTGGTTGACTCTCCAAAACAGGAATCCCATTTTAAAACCTGCTGTATGATGCTTGCCTGGCAATGCATGATCATCTGAGACATAATTATCCAGGACTGATTTTGATCTTATTAGTACATTTTGCCTAAGCATCCTGCAGATTATTTTAATTCATGTGTCATTTATGGGTTTCATGGATTTTCACAGTCATGGAAATGGAACCGTCTGGTTCCCCTTGGTTTATTTTTTTTTATATCCTCCAAAAGCCCTTGCTGTTACTGCAAACCTTTTACAGCTGAAATGGGCAGTTTCACAGTAGGATGTGAGGTTAACCAGCCTGGGGAACTGGACTGTCAACCCGCAAATCACAAGTCACAGGACCAGTCTGAGTATGAGCTGGTCTGCAGTTCTTGCCAGTGTCACTGCCACTGCTGCTGACATCCTTGTGCCTTGTACCCTTTTCCTTTTCAAAGAAATGCCTTCCCTGTTTAAAGCTGTTATGCTCTGGGATATGTGTCAGTGAAATCGACCAGTTTTATTTCGGGTGATGCATATCTCTTAACTTCCAGCTTTAAGAAGTCCACTTACCTTTTGGTGGAAAGCACTTACCACCAAGGTACTCCGTGTGTGTGCAAGGAGTCCTCACAGCAACGTGGAAGGGCTCTGCTCATGATCCTGTTGCTGTGGGTGTGATGTGACAACACAGAGTCAGACTGCAGCAAGGCAAATCCTGGTGGGCTTAGGGAAACCATCTTCACAGGGAAAGAAGTCAAGACTGGAATAGATGTCCGCATATGGTGATGTTTACCTATGTTGATGCATTCCACTACATTGTAAAATAAGAATGGTTGTTTAAACAAAAAAGTATATACCCTTGGTGCTAAGTTATATGGTTTAACATAGAGCAATGCTTATATTGTTTAACATAGAGCAATGCTTATGTGCTTTGACATGGCCTGTTTCAAAGCCTTCCTGGGAGTCTTTCTGCACACTGCTTTGGGGGACACCCTTAGCGTAACACCCAAACAGCGTTAGGTGTGATGGGTCCTACTCTCTACCAGCAAAAGCTGACGTTTCCGTGTGGCAGGGGCAGAAGTTAGTTTAATATCTAAGATGAAAACTCTCTTCCACCTCTCAGTTTGTTATGTTTACGGACTGCTGCATGGATAACTTGGGCTGCGTTTGCGTGGCGAGGGTTATGTTGGATGCCTTTTGCGGTATTATGCTGCGCCACAAGGTGGCACTGGAAGATTGCTCTAATCCAGCGTAATTAACACCATCACCCCGCAGTCTCCGACAGAGAAAGCACGATTTTTTGTGTTAAATCATGTAAACCATGGGAATTGGTTATTTTTCTTTCTTCTGATTTTTGGATTCACTAAAAATTTTTAGTGACGTTTTCTCAAGAGTGAAAGGGAAATGTGTCTGTGTGCAGTGTAGCTATTGCAAAGGCATAACAAACTAACTCGACAAATCGACATCCCTTTGTTTTTCAACATGTATTCTTTAATACTGGCAATCCTAACAGCTGTCTCTGTTTTTGTAGCGAAGTGTTCATACCTCAGCAGCAACTGCAATGCAAAAGTGGGAATTTGATTTCCTCTGTAATTTCTCTGATATGTTGCCTGAAGCTTTCTCTTCCCTTATAAAGTAAAGTTGAAAATCTATTTCAGGTTTTCCTCAAAGGTGAAAGTTCTTCCAGGGTTTGCCCACTTCCAATAGATTTCACAATATTCTAGCCCAAAATATCTCACTTGGTCTTAATACCAGATGTAGGCGTGGGTAAACAAAACCAGATAATTACTGTATTGCTATTACAGGTGAAATATGATAAATTTTTGCATGGTTTTATAAAGTATATAGCTCCTTCCCATATTGCCACATTTCCTTCTGATCCTCTAAATACTGAAAATATCGAAGCTGGTTCGTAGTTGAGTAAAGTAACAAAATGTCGTTCATTTGAGCAGGCTATTGTCTAATTGAAGACTGTCTTTTACACCTGTGCCTAAGAGAATGCCCTCTAGCTAACAAAGGGAATAAAAGACGTTGGTGCCTTTTTAGTCCTAATTACTTTAGCTGCAATGTAAAATCTTGATCATGAAGTGTAAACAGTCTTGAATGGTGTAAAAAATATTCCTTGCTGGTCTTAAGACCTGACCACATGAAATAATTTACTAGATCAGGGACTTAGAAAAAAATTGTCTTTAAAGTTCTTCTTGCTGCAAGACATATCAAAAGGAAACTTCTCTCAAAAGGTCAACTCCACCTTGTTCAAAGCAAGTCTCAGTATTTTGATTTATCTGAGGATGAACAGACTGGTCACCCAAATTTACAGGTCTAAACCACGAAAGGCAGAGTTTTTCTGAATAGTTTCCTGATTGCTCATTTTGCCTGGTAGGTAAAACAATATTAAGTTATTAGTTACAAAAGGTAAAAAAATCCCCCTCAGGTTCTGCTACTCACTGAGCTTGAGGCAAAATCAGTGTGGTTGGTAATTTACAAACCCACCATAAAGCAAAAGCAATGTGAAAGGGTGCAGAGCTCCACAAAACACACTGAACACTCAGAAACTGGCTTCTTCCTAGCTACAGCCAATGGCAGCTGTATTTGACATTAAAGGTCCAGTGTCAGAGCTCAGGCTCTTCTATCAGAGATCATTTATCCTTTTATCAGCTGCTTTCTTAAAAGAGAAAAAGGTTCCTTTTGGACACAGCAATTCCAGTCATTTACCACCTGTACTTCCCTTCCTGAGGTCAACAGAGCTCTTTACTGCAGCGTGTAAAAGCTGTAGTCCCAGCCTGGCTCCCCGTGAGCAGGCGAGTGTAGAGCAGCAGACCCAGCACCCGCTGCCTGTCAGCCTGGCACCAGTGCACTCTCACCAAACCCCAAGGGCTGGAAGGGTGGGTGGAAGGAGCTGCCCCCAGAGCCTTCAGGGTGATGGCTCCAACATCAAGTTGGCTCCAACTGGGCATGCAGCCTGATGTCCTGCCCTGCCTGGCTGCTGCTGTAGCCACTACATAGAGTGACAAGTGAATTCTGGCTTCAGGACAGCATTGCTGTTGGGTGTATGCAGCCAGTACAGGATGAAGGAGAAAAAAAGAGGCAGAGGGAAAGATACTAAGCAGATCTGCCTTTGATGACCTTAACGTTGCATCAGAGAGTTTATTCCTGCTTCTAATGTAGTGAATGGAGAATAGTTGATTGCTGCTTCGCAAGGTGTGGCTCCAGAGTGTCGTTTTGGCACATAGGATGTAGAGCCAGGATGTCCTACCCTGGCAGGCTTTTTGGGGTGAAGTTTTGCCATTCTTCCTCATTCTCTGTGGAGTGTCCTTCTGCCCTGAATGCTCAAGGTTTATGCAGATGTCTGACTCAAGCTTTGAAAAGCAAACTGCTCCCAGGAGCCAAGGGCAGCTGCTTCGACAGTGCCCTGGGCTGCAAGCATCCCTCCTTCCTTTGGCTCAGCAGGCAGCCCGAGAAGCCTTCAGGGACTTCCCTGCTCTCTTCCTCACCATCACATTGAAAGAAAGAAAACGGGCTTTGCAGACTCTCCCCCACATCCGTTTCTACTTCAAGACAATTTAACTCTCATATTTTAGCTCTCTTGTATAAAGCTTTCTCAGCTGACATGATATACATTGTGTTATTTTGCAATTAAAACCCATGCTCATAGACATAGAAATTTTAATAAAACTGTTGTTATCAAGTTTTATTATTCCAACAAGTGTTGCTGTCAGCTAATAATCCCTGGAGTGGTCATCATGAAATATTCTAATAATTGTATTTTAATTAAGCAATTCACTTAGTCCTGCACTACTTTTGAAATCTAATTATGTCTTCAGAAAACTCACCCAAGTTGTGATATTTTTCTGGACAGTATACAGACTCAATACAGACTCCTTTCTTACTTTAAATTCTTTTTCTCCACCTCTTATAGCTGCTAAAACGCTTCTATTTCCTGTATTACCACTGGAGAAATTTTTCTCAATCTAATGGATGAAATAAAAGTGGAATGCAAATAAAAATCTCTAATATAAATATTATGTTAGAAAAGAAGCTCCCTATGCAATGAAAGAAAGATTTCTTACTTATTATATTCATGATTTCCCCCCCTCCTTCCTTGAATTTAAAGGCACTATTAATGAGAAAACCCTGTAGATAAACTTGGCTGTAAGTTTTATTCATATAGCCATTTATATAATTTATGTCTTACCTAATCTCAAGTGTTTTTTGGTAAAATCTTGAGTATATATGTGCTTACTGAGAGTCACCTGGGATAAGTCTCCTGAAGCCTGTAGGGTTGCTCATGTTTATATCACAGAAGCACTGAGTGGTCCAGACAATGCTGTTTGTACATTACCTTTTAGTCTTCTTTGGTACTGAATGTCACATCTCACTCCAGTGTGGTGTGAACCCTCATGACATAGCGTCAGGAGAAATAGTTAAGAACACCATGAATACAAGGTACTTCTCTTGAAGTGGTTGGAGTATTCCTGTATTTTTCCATAGGGGATACAGAGAAACACCACTTTGTGGTATGCCTTTGACTGTAAGTAGGCAGAAATCAATGTAATAAAAATAAAAGTCTCACAGAGATACTTTTATATTTAGAAATAAGAATGGTACATACAGTCATATTCTGACCTTGAAAAAATGGAAATAAAATGTGACAAAGGACTCTGTTTGTAGTATTTATACCAAACATAAAAATACTCTGTTCAAACATGAAGATTTGCTTGAAACAAAGGAAATCTACTTAAAATTTGAAGAGGGGAAGGGATAAGAAGAGAAGGTCTGATGAGTTAATGGTTGGCAATATGAAGAACATTTCAATAAGATTATTTACATGAGTGATACGAGGCATCTGGCCCACATGCTGTATAGTACAAATATAGAAAAGCTGTGGAGGCCATAATCTGTCATTGTAGTGCATATGCAACTCCAGCTGAATTCAGTAGTACTTCAACTTGCGTATAGATAAGATACTGGAGTTGCACATGCACTACATGTGTACTATGCAGTTTACAGGCCAGACACTTCATATCACTCATGTAAATAATCTTACTGAAATATTCTTCATATTGCCAAACACTGACTTTTCATACGTTCTCTTCTTATTCCTTCACCGCTTCACATTTTAAATAGATTTCATTGTTCTCTGGCCCACCTTTCCCTTCTTTGCTTTGCTTTATTTTTTTGCAAGCAGTTTATTTCCAAAATAAGAAGCATGGCCTCTATGAATAGGATTCCACGGGATTCAGTTCTTTTTACTATTTCATAAATAACTGTCCATGTTTAGACAGGTTAGCTACATTGTGCAGTAAGTTTAGCACAATCATTTGATATTTATCATTACAGCATTGTATTTTCTTCTAGTGCCTCAAGCAATTAAACCATGTGCCCATCTTCCATTGGAACCTGTAGCAGTTATTAATCACTTGCCATTGTCTTTGGATTTTCTGCCTGTGACTCTTTCAGTTCTGCAAACCAGAATGCTATCTTTGCAGAAGCAGGGAAGATATCTAAAGGTTAGAATGTATTTTCAAGCTTTAAAAATAGTCCAGTTGCATTCTAAAGTCTAATTGGTCTTTTTCAAAGTCCATTACTAAGCCCAGAATTTGTGATTCTTTAAAACCTCACTGGCTGATACTGCTTTGAAGAGGACCTTATTGTTAAGATTGCAAACAACATTCAAATGATTGAAATTAAAATTCACTTATTCACTTTAAAAAATCTAATATTCCACTTAAGCTGCTGCACCAATATTACAGAATCAGATGAAAGTCAAATGACTGTATCCAAAAATCTTAAATGTCAGATTTTCATATACATTTTATCATTTTATTCCCTTTGAAAAAGTATCACATGTTCACAGCTGGAATACTTTGGAATCTGATTTTTTTTTTTTAATAATAAAAAAGCTTAATTCAGACCCCTGTATACTCCTTACTCCTTTCTTCTGGAGTGGCAACGGAGAGAAGGAGCATCAAGCATCATTTCTGAAAGAAATCTCAGTTCCACTGTAGTTAGGAAGTGTCTCCCAGTGGCCTCTGGCTAAGGAGGTCAGCTGAAGGGCAAAGAAAGAAGCCCTCAGTTAAGCCAGTGAGGCCTTGGATCAGTCTGAACCTTCAGAAAACAGATTCATCCATCCTTAAGAACTTTGCCTTGAGAGCCTGCCTAACAATTCAAATAGATGCCACACAGATCGGGCCATTTATAGGAGATGTTGCTGAATTTGCAGGGTGAAGAAATTTCTATGGGATGAAGTAAAGAGGAGCCATGCTTGTGATTCCAGTGGAGCCAGGAGCTCCTCCACAGTGCTCCCCTAGAGAAGGTATAAGGATCTGGATGAGAAAGACTGGTAGCACCTTCTATTTGACCAGCTGAAGGAATAATTAGGCTCCAAGGACTATTTCCTTGTCACTCTAATACGAAAGCAGTGATCAGAACTTGGGTAAACTGAATCAAGTTAAACATAGAGTTGAACTGCTCCTTCCTGAAGATATTATGTCTTCTCCAGAAACATGACCTACTGAAACCTGGCAGACTTTGCCTTTGCTTTTTCTGCTCCATACTAACATGGCAATCTCATATCTAAGATAAGAGGAACTGTGCTGGGTCTGAACAGCAGCTTATTGCAATGATCAGCAGTACGCTCCACACAGTTTATGGTTTGTTCTATGCAAAGACAGCAATATCTATGTAGTAATCTCTCTGTCTCTCACATATTTCTCTAGACTGTTTACTAGGTGTGGTTCTAGCCCCAGACTTAGGGAGAAGTGATAGTGGGAGAGATAGGAAGGAAGGAGTTGCAAGGGAAAAGTCAGCTGCAATTTTTTGTTATCTTTTTGAAACAAGAAGTCCCTAGACAGCTTTAGCCTGCACTGTAATGCAGAGGCTGTCTGGAGGGGCAGGATGACAGTATGATTCCTCGCAGGCTGCACACTTCTGTTCAAAGCTGTGACATGAGCATTCCGCATGTCTAGCAGAGTGATGGTGCTAGAAGCATATGGAGGTGTCCATCTTCCAGGTGTTTGGAGCAGAAATGGCTGTGGGGGAGGGCTCAGGTGCAGCTCTTTCAAAGAGTACTCATTACCTTCCCCATTCTTTCCCTGCTCCCGTCTTATTATAGTGTTCCAAACTCAGAACCCCAAATTAAAACAGTATTTTACAGATTGATACTGAAGCCTCAGATCACAGATATTAGTTACCCCTACATGCTCCGAGAGAAGCAAGGATTTAACAGGACAACTGAAGTCTTCCTTTTCTTTCTCATTTCCCTCTCTATACAGCTTAATGTCTTGCTTCCTGCTTTGGCTTTTGGAAGTGATAAATATGAGGTTTGCTATTGAGTTCGGGCATCTGGTAAGGCTGCTCTGTGATGTTGGTATCCTCCCCTTCACCCTTTCCCAATGTCACACTAGTAATGATCCCGTTTGAGGGGTGGAAGAGTGTATGAAAAATCCATAGAACTCTTCGTAAAGAAGAACGAAAAAAAGGTCGGTGAGACTTTTCCATTTGTATGACAGCTGACAGGACCCGACAGGGGTGAGCTTTCCAGCTTCACTTCGAGGGGCTATCCAGCTACAGGTTCCTGCTAGCGAGGGAGAAGCAACCCTTCCGTCCTGGAGCCTGGCTCCCTCAGCCGTCACCCGGCTGGGCTCCGCGATCCTGCCACCTCCGTGCCTGACTGGCGGGCGCTCGCTGCCTTCCCAGGCGGAGCAACACTGTCGGTGCACGGGACATCGCTGAGGGAGATGGAAAAACTAAAATGAAAGGGAAGAAAGAGAAAGAAGGTGCTCTCCCATGCGCCTTCCAGGCAGACAGCTGGCTCCCGCGGGCAGGCAGAGAGGGAAAGGGCTGTGCCCAGGCAGCAGCGTGGGTAGCAGGGAGGGCAGGGAGGGCAGCGCCCGCTCCCGAGCAGAGGCAGGCAGCAGGGCGGATAGGGCAGGCAGCAGGGACAGGGCAGGCAGCAGGGACAGGGCAGGACACACGGCAGGCAGCAGCGCGGGCAGGGCGGGCAGCGCAAGGCAGCTCGCGCCGCCCGGGGAGGGCTCTAATTCATCACCCCGTTCAGCGGAGAGGATGGGACGCCGCTAAACTCCCCTTCCTCCCTCCTCCCTTCCCCCCTCGCCAAGCAAGCCCCCCCTTCCTCCCCCCTCCACTGCTCTTTCTCTCTCCCCAAGCAGTGAGGCTCGGACAGTGCTCGGCTCCAGCTCTTTATTTTAAGATGATCGGCCAAGGTCTTTGCAGATAGATTTTATCTGAAGTTAAATAGCAGGCGCTCGCCGCTCCCTCGCCAATAAGTCATTTTTAATAGAGACAAATCGCCCTGGACGCCCCGGAGCGCTGGTGCCGCCGCTCCTGCCCGCGCCCCCCGCCGCAGGCGAGCGGGCAGCCCGGGCAGCCCCCTCCTCCCGTAAGTGTCCTGCTCGGCGGATCCAGAGCGCGGCCGTGTGCGGAGAAGGGGAGGCAAGGGGGGGAGAGCCTGCCAGCCGCCCCGCCGCCCTGACAGTGCCTGCGCTGGATGCACAGCGGCCGCGGGACACCTCGGCGCGGAGCGCAGCAAGGAGATGCGCAGGGGCGGTGGGCTGCGCCGCGGCACTCAGCCCCTCTAGGCTCGCCCATGGAGCGTCCCGCGGAGCCCCGTCCGCCGTCGGATTCCCCACGCCGTACGTATCCCCACCGCGGCCCCCCCGCGGCGGCGGGGCTGTCCGCGGGCCGTGGGGGCGGAGAAGGGCTGGGGCCGGGGATGGGGGTCCTCGCCCGTCGGGGCGCCCCGGGGCGCGGTCCCGGCCCGGGGCAAGGCACGGCGCGCCTTTAGGAGGGCAGAGGGAGGTGGGCGCTTGCAGGGGTAAGCAGAGCCTGCTCGGGCGTCCCGAAGGCAAAGCTCTCTGCCTCGGCTTTGAGCGCCCAGAAGCACCCGGAGCCCCGAACCCAGCGTCTGCTGCCGCCTTCTTCCCGCTCCGGCGCCACTCCGCTCCCCAGCTCG
>VZRQ01004617.1:702402-738632 GCA_013397975.1 Machaerirhynchus nigripectus
TGCTCCTCAGCCGGAGTAGCGGGTACGGAACTAATACCAGTCGGAATTTTGCGTGGCATGCTGCTAGGGTAAGGATCCCTCCCCCCCTCATCCCCCCGCCCGGCTTGTCGTCTTCTCCCAGCAAAGTGTTTATTCAGCGGTGGGTTTGTTAATTAGGATACGCACCGGAGCCGGGTAGCAGAGCGCTTTAACTCTGCAGAACTTAAGCAGCGCAAGAGCAAAAGGAGGGGTGATTTTTCAGCCCGCGACCAAGGCTGTTTCGTGGGGGGAGCTTCCCTGCGCGGCGCTTTGCCAGAGGAGTAGAACTACGGGGCTCACGGGGCACCTTGTTAAACAGGGCGATGGCTTTGGCAGAGATGCTCTGGAAACAGCCTGCTAACCTTCTCCCCCGTGCCTGGCTGGGATTTTAAGGTCTGTTTCACACCGTCACTGTAGCTTGGAGGCCTTCTGACAGCCGAGAGGAGCTTTCCTGCAAAATTGTTGTGAATAATAGAGGTTTAAAATTGTCCTCAGCGGTGGCACACTTGGTACAGTATTTGCTGAGGGGGTAAACAGGGGGTTAGCGGCTCCAGAGTTTGTGTACATTTAATTTCGCTGTGTGTGGCACTGTTTGCGGTCGTTTCACCCCGGTAAATGAAAGCTGTGGTGAACGTGAGGAAATATCTCGTGCCGGCGAAGATAAGTTGATTTTTTTTTCTTCTTTCTTTTTTAAGATTGTTGATGATTGTGTCCTACTTTGTCATGGAAGAAAAAAAAAAAAAAACCAAACAAACCCACACCTCTATAGGCAGAAAACAAAAGAGAGAGAAGGCATTGTCCTATCGTAATCACCACCCACAGTATTTCCTCGGCGGCATTTGGTGCTCAATGCATTCGGGTATTGCTTTTTTCTCCCCAAATAAGCGTTTTCTTTCAATTTTAAAATTGACGTCGAAGGCAGGGAGGGCGGGGGAGAACTCTTGGCGAGCAGGGACAGTAGTGGCTTTTTGTGCGGGGGAGTTTACGTAGACTTGAGATGCTCCTGCTCCCTCTTTCTAAAGGAGTTTGAGAGACGCTGTAGCTGCGGTGTAAGGGGAAAAAATTACCTTTTGGGAAGGTAAGGTGCGGCAATAACAACGGGACCCAGATCTTGTGTAGGTGAAACAAACTTATCTGCGCTCTTGATTTTTTTTTTTTTTCAAGCGGAGAATAGTGTATTCTTTTCCAGGCTTCCTTACTTCCTAACCACCAGGGACCTGTGCTAGTTTAAGAAGGGGTTTCCCCGCACTGAAATTTCTTTTTTCTGATGCTTAGTACACACTATTTTAATTTAGTATATGGCTGGAGAAAGCAATCTGGAACAAACTTCATCTTTTAGGGAGGCACCTGAATATAATCCAATATCCCTGCCTCTCTTCGACTAGCCAAATCTTCCAAGCTGGTACGGTACCTGGAGGTATCCATTTTAACCTCTTTAATATTTCCCTGCATCTCTAAACCGCCATTTTAATTAACAAAAAGCCAATTTCCTAATCGCCTTGGAAAGTGTGGTGAAGCAGGTTAAGACACCAATTGCTTGGAATAGCCAGCACTTGGAGAAAATGAATGTGTGAGCCATCCTTCCCTCCCCAGGATTGGCTTCTGTTCTCCTGACTGGGTTTGGGTGAAGTTTTGCTGTGATTTAGCAGATAGTTTAACACACAGCTCACTCTTCTTGTAAGTCAGCATTAAACCACCTCCTGGGTGCTTTGTAAATACAGCTTTAGCATTTTTTTCATGCAGCAGATTGACATGTTGACGATTCTACTTTAAGGAATGTGACAATAAAGTGGAAAACCAAAGGCTGGCAAGCACTTCATCAAGGATAAAAAGGTTCTGCTGTAAGGATGTCACTCAATTTATTGTGAAAGTCGAATGAATTACGTTTAATGAAAGTGCTCCCCAGATGAATATTACCAGCAATTTCCTGAGTTGGCTCTGTCAGATTGATATGAGGAAATGCCAACCCATATCAAAAAAGATCTCCAATCTCAATTACTATGCAAGCTTTCGAAGAGCTCCTTTTTATTGATATGATATATATTGGCGGGTTCTCAATGCTGTGCAAACTACTCTCTGTTCAACAGGACAGCACAATTCCCAGTTTATTGCTTAACCCTATGTTTTTCTGGCTGTTGTTTAAATTTCTGCGAGTGCCCTTCTTTCGGAGGGGAAACCTCCTTTCATCCTCTTTCCCTTTCCGTGACCCAGAAAGATGAAAGTTTTGTGACTGGGAGACGGCGGGGGCGATGCTCATTGCAGGAAGTTTGTTCAGCCTGGATGGACAAAGCCGAAGGTCAAGACAAATAGCTCGGCTGAGACAATGGCACTGGACCCCCTCATTTTCAGTGTATTTCTAGGCAACAGTCCAGGTCTCGGTAATATTTGTTACGACTAGCAATCCCAATATTCCCGCCCTTTCTTCCTCATTCCTCCAGGGCTCCTATGGGCAAATAAGGAATTCACTGAGCCCTCGAAGGGAGAGAAAAGCTCTTATGTCACCTCATCTACATAAGAATTGACTTTGCGAGAGGCTTTTCTGTTCTGTTTTAACTGTTGTGACCCCGGTTGTTACTCAGGAATACAGCTTCTTTTCCCATAATCCGTCTTGCTGGGCTTGTTTGTGATTGATGCAGTCAGATTTCTTCTATTACTTCCCCATACTCTTTCAATTTTTTGTATCAAAGCAGAGAGACGGTATTGAAGGACAACAGAAATGTTCTCGAAACTCTGCAGCAGGACGGGGACATGGTTACTTTCACATGTGGGGCTGCACTCCTTGCATGAAGCATTAATGAAGAAGCAGAAAGAGCTTGTCCTTAGCACATATCGGGTTAGTCTGGCTTCCTATTTTTCTGTTCGTTGCTGGATCCGCGTCTAAAGCT
Source organism: Machaerirhynchus nigripectus (assembly GCA_013397975.1). Lineage (NCBI taxonomy): Eukaryota > Metazoa > Chordata > Aves > Passeriformes > Dicruridae > Machaerirhynchus > Machaerirhynchus nigripectus. The sequence goes on from VZRQ01004617.1 coordinate 705,306, forward strand.
TTCTTCAGTGCACAATTAGTCTATGCATTGTTTACTTATTATTTATTTATTTATTTAGTGTGTTTTCCTCCTCTGTCTGAGTGTTTCGAGCCGTGGACAGCGAGCGCACACGCTGAGAGCGGGGAGAGCGGGCAAGCTGTGGCAATCGGGCCGAGAGAGGGCGGGCTTTGGGTGTCCCGCTCGGCACCGGCCCGGGGCTGTCGCTGACCGGCTGCGCCGTCCAGCAGCACCCTGGAGAGCGCCCGGGGCGGAGCAGCACCGCGGACAGCGCCCGGCCCCGGCCCGCACCGCCGACTGCTCGTTCACAGGTGCCCCGTCCCGGGCTAGTCAATGTTTCGGGCTGCTGCGGCTGCTTAGACTTCACCCGCAACACGCTCTGGACCTGGGGCTTGGCGCTCTGCGTCGGTTTTCCTGAAGGAATAAGTGGACGAGTGGACCAGCAGATCGATGTATTTATTTACTGTTGCTGCTGACTGACTTTCTCTCAGTGGCGAAATAGTAGCTTTATTTTCTGAGGAAAAACTGGTCAGAGGGACAATACACGAGTATGGGGTGGAACAGGGATGGTAGAATTAATCTGGGGATAAGAAAGCTGTTCTGAGATGCTCAGGTTTGTCTCATTCTATCCCAGGACCATGGCATCCTCTCCTTTTGGAGAGAGTGGAGATATCCAAGAGCATTGGAGTAAAAAATGAGCTCTGAGACATGGCTGACACTGCGACATGAGAACAAGGAGATATTAATTAACAGTGACATTTTCTATCCCGTGGGTTGGGTCAGGAGTGTCTTTCAGACACAGTTGCTGTCTTTTTTGGGGTGGTGGCACTTTGAGGTGTCTGTGAGGGGCAGCCAGACCTCACTGCCTTCACTTGCCTGTGTCCTGGCAGACAGCACTTAGGGTATCTCCCAGCTCTCTCCTTGCTTTCACGAGGAGATAATCACAGGCAAGCACCTCCACCCCTGTAAATCCCCACTCACTATTGACAGAGCTGTCCTCTAGAGCTCTGCTGCCTGAAAAGCACTTGTCAGAGAAACAGTGACTTTTGGCAAGGCAGGTGTAAGTAAATGACTGATGAAGAGTCCTTCAATAAAGGAATGTGATGGGAATTGACTGGGCTGAGAGGTAAAATAACCCACAGTCTTCACCAGCCTTCCAGACAAAACCATAAGCCATTTGTTCCTGTTCCATATTCTCCCTTGAATATCAGTAGTGATTGTGATGCTATTGCTGGATGTGAACATTCTCCAGTCCCTTTTGATTACAACATATCACTGTGTGTGGTGTCTCAAAATTGCATTGTCTGCTGCAGAGATACTGCTTTTATCTTCCAAATGCCACCCTCATTAATGTCAAAGTCTCACCGTCCAGCTAGTGACAAATGTCTCCGGGACAGTCATCTGCCTTCCATACTGCGCCATCTCTCCCGGTGCCTTGTCTTTTCCTCTCCGAGGAGAGGTTTAGTAATGTTTTATTCCTTGCCCCCTGCATCTGCTCAAGAAAAATTTGTCCACTAGTTGGTCTCTTTCCTGTCCATTCACAAGTTAGTTTTGCCAGTGCCCTCTGGGCTATCACCTCTCCTGTTAATCTGTTTGATCACTTTGATGACAGGTTGACCAGTGCACAGAAAGATAGGCCGCTCTTTCCAAATCTGCAGGTTGTTGAAGGGGGAGAAATTAGGCCTACCAAATGATTATGATAATAGCGCTCTATTTGCCTCAAATTTCATCTTCGAATCCAGACTTGACACAAAAACCAAAAGAACAAAGAGCCTGGTTGTTTCTTTGTGTGTGTAATCTGGTTATTGTGTGCACAAGAGCACTTGTGAATGCTTTTTTTTTTTGCTGGACTTTTGAAAAACTGGTAAGTAAAATATGTCTATGTTGTTCCTTTGTATATTTACATAAAATTTGGTGATAGCTGTGCAGCAGACTTCTTTTAGAAGCAGAGCTGACAGCCAAAACTAGGAAAGAACTGATCTAATAACCTTAGCTCTTGGAAAGGCACAGAATTAAATTATAATATATACAATATATTTAAAAATATATTCATTATTAATCTTATATTAATATACGAGACATTAAAATTGTATCATTTATTTAGAAAGAAAAGTATAGAGTCACTTAAATCTAACCAATACAGTATCCTCAGCTGAAAAACCAATGATGCTACTTGCCTTCCTAGCTGGAACATGCTTTGAAATAACAGAAGTAACGCTACTGATGATTAGTGACCAGTGTGTTTTATGATCCTCTTTCCCCTTCCCCTGCCCTATGTCAGCCTTGCATTATGTGTGAGTTAACTTTCAGCTGGCACAATATTTCTTGCACTCATTTTAGAGGTGCATGTGAGCTACTGGGTAAAATTAAAAATAGGAAAGGAGAAACATTCTGGTCATGTATTGAGAACATTATGGAAAAACAAAGACTCCTCTGCAGCAGATCCTATGCCCTGATCCTGCAGTGTAATACAAGGTAGGATTCCATGTAAATTGATAGTTTGTTTTCTTGTGTGAGGAGGACAGATTCTCTTTATACTGAAGATTAAGTAGACCATTTCTATTTCTGAGAATTGCTTGTCACTATTCAGATACCACTTCAAATTGAAAGTGTAATCGGCAGCTCTTAAAAAATTTTAGCTAATGGAATTTCTGTTATGGGTAGTTCAGACCACCTGAACCATAATATTTATCTGCATAGTCATTTTTATATGCTATTCTTGATTGAACTTCAGAAAAACAGTCCTTCTGCTAGGCTATTTTGTCAAGAAATGTTGTCATAGGGCTATATAAAACTGTTTATATAAATAATTGGACTGCTTTTTTATATTTACGATCTCATCCATAGCATTTGAGGTCTTGTAAAAGAAAAAATAGACTTAAAATAAGAATAATGTTACAACTGTGTCCTCATGCTTGTTGCACTGTCAATAGCAGTATTGTAAAATATTGGTGTGCTTAAAATCAGAATGTTAGTTTGTAATTTGACTCTAATTAAGAGTAATTTCAGCTGTCACTTACTGCAACTACTCTGTATTACATACAGAGATTTTTCTTAATGTTTATTTGGGGAATGCTTTGGACCTTGAGAAGGTTTTGTCAGCAATATTGATGGGTAAAAGAGCAATAATACTGTAGCTCTGTGGAGGACAATTGCTGAACGAACAGATCTTTAAGGATCAGGAAAATTAGGAAGACTACAGAGATGTGACAGAAAAGACGTGAATAATAAATAGCACATGACAACCTTCACCATTAAAAAAGATGCACTCCATCCTGCTGTCTTCGTCTGCAATGGGTATTACCTTAACAATGTCCACACTTTATATTCCCACTTGTTTCTTCTCCCTGCTTCCACAAACCACCACATTTGCTTAGCTGACTCGCTTGTAGCAGGTGGCAGTGTAGCACATGTTGCAGAGGGTAGTGCATTGATACCTTCAGTGGATTCACATCTGTGAGTGGTCACTTGGAGTGGGTAAGAAATGACATTGTCTGGTCCTTGATAAGACTGTGGTCTGTGTGAATCATCTATATCTTTAGCTTCTGTCTGTGCTGACTCAGTGAGACCTCTTGCTGTGTGTCTCCTTCCTCTGTGAGCAGCTCTGCTCTCTCTGCTAGCACAAGTCATTGCTACAAGGTACTATCCCACAGAATTATAAATATATTGGAATACAGCTTGTGTTTGTGTCTTAAATGCACTGAATATTTGCTAGCTAGAGCACAGTGTGAGTCTTGGAAAAGTTATTGTGTGGATTAGCAGATTGTAATGATATGGTTCAGTCTTCCAGTGTAATGCAACCCAAATGAATATGGAAATGTGTGACTAAGTACATTAGAGGAGGTGCTGTTTTTGTTCTCGACAATTTACAGAATATTCTGAAACTGTGGTATTGTAGCAGACACTTCAGAGTAAAAGCCAGTAGCTTGCAACTACTTTTCAGAAGCAAAACACAAGCTCACCTGAAGACAGGACACTTGTTCACATATGCTTCAGTGCTTTACTGAGCTAGGAGAAGGCGAATGCAGTATGGTTTTTGCATTTCTCTTTTTGGGATATAAAACTTCCGTCTTCCATGGTGGAAAAGATAACACATCCATGTTTTCAAAAATATTATAGAGTAATATTTTTGCCAAGAATCTGCTGATTTTACCTCTAGACTACTTAGAATCTATTACAGTATTTGTCTATAACTAAACATACACTTTTTACTATCCCTTATCCTAAAATCATGGTTTATTATTATTGGATAATAATTAATTAAATGATTAAAAATCCTATAATTATGGGATGGTAATTATCTTTTTTAATTAATTTTGAACTTTTTGAGTAATGATTTGTAACTCATTCTGACTACTGCTCCAGCTTCTGAAGAAATAGTCTACAAAAATATCTTATCTATGAAATTGAACTAAAGTTGGGATTTTCAAATAGATAATTCATATGTCTTTTTTTTTCTATAAATGTGTTTTTGAAGCATTCAGACACTACCCTTACTACTGTCTAGAATTACAAAGAGATGAAAATGGTGGCATATCTCAGAAAGCCATGTGTGGCCTTTTTGCAATACTATATTTGTGGCCTAAAGTTGAAGTCTAACTGCACTATTGAGGTACATTTTTTGCAGACCACTACAGATTTTTTTTTTCCTTTCAGAAGAAAAATGTACTGGAACAATGACCATTTAAAGCAAAAAATGAAACCTTATTTATTTTTCCACAAGAAACTCGCATGTTGATTCAAGACCATTCAAGCTCATGAGAACTTTTCCATTGATTTCTTTGGCTGTAAAATGGGGTCTTTAGCTTGATAAATATTTCCATTTTTATAAGGTTGTTGGGAAGGATATTTCACTACATTTTAGCTTGATTTGCTTTGTGTGAACTGGCTATTCATAGGTAACACAGGAAAGAATTAGTAAGCATTTCTAATGAATGTGAAAGAATATATATGTATGGTTATGGAGTATTCATAGCCTCTGGTCTGAGCAACTTAGTCTTCTGTGAAGTCAAAAAGACCTGAACAGGCTCTATACACTTTTATTTCCAGCATTGTTCCTGTCATTGTTTTGTTCTTTAGTAAATGTACCCAGAAGAATATCATGCTGTCTATGGTCTGCCCTGAGATCCTTCCTGTAGATCTGAGTCCTTTTGTTCTCTGGCAGAATGGCTCCATGGCTACAGTTCTCCTTCACCTGGAGTAATGACTGCAGGGTTTGTCCCCAAACTGTGACATTTTACTTTATCCAAGCAGCACAGTGTTCGTCATCTATGTCTGGCACAAAAACAAACCTGTGCTGCCAGCTGCTACAGGTGGATGATTTGCTTTAGCTCAACAGGTGGAGCTGTGACTTCGTTAACCTCTTCATTCAAGCTAAAATTCATCTCCCTGGGCAGGTCCCTGACTCAATTTTGCTCAGGTGTTTTACACTCCTTAAATTTGTACCTACATTTCCATTGCTGACTGAAAGTTTTTAACCTCTTGACCTATCAAACATTTCAGGCAATGAGAGGCATATATGCTTATGTATTCATCAAGAACAGTTGTTAATTTGTGGGAATGTGGTGGTTCTAGGGGGCTTCTTTGGGAGTTTTTTTTTTTACCTCAGCTATGTGTATTAATGGAGAAATTAGATGGGGTCTAAGATGATATTTCTACTTAGCCTTCTTTGAGCAAGGTCTACCTTGCATGATTGGTTTTTTATGACTTGTCTTTTTGTTTAGGTTCTCAAAGACTGTACAAATGTTTGGAATAATTCTCTCTTTAGCATGTTGAGTTAAAACTAATTCCAGTGGAGTTATACTAATAGCATTTATAGAACCAGCAAACTCATTGCTCATACATCCTATAATTCTCATTTCATAGGCTACTTACAGCTCCTATGGACCCTTTGTTGCCTTGATTTAGCTGGAGCTGATTAATTCGTGGTTGAAATGAATGAAGGGTCATTCTGTGTTGGGAAAATATATCACAGGACAACAGGGGAGTGGCTTGAAATGAGTTGGGTAAATAGTATGAGGATCCATCTATAAAAGTTCTTGCTTCTTGGAAGATTTCAATTTTCCTGTATTCTCATATTTTTTAATTCATTTTTTGACTTACCCCTGTGTAAACTTGTTTTGTCTGATGAATTTTTAGAGAAAGATTGTTTTCCTATGGATTTGTGCATACCTTGGTAAGTCAGTGCTTTAAATATGACACTAGATGTTCACTATTCATGTCAGAAGTGTGCCTGATACTGCACTTACAGTGGCGAAGTCAGTTAGGGGAACAAAGACAATACTAACTGAATATTTCAAGTTACAGCATCTCCAGTAAAGAATTAATCATTGTGATTAGATGAAGCAACGAGCTTCCAAACAAACTCCAGACTAAAATATGCTGAAAACATTCACTGAATGCTTATGAATAAAATAAGCAGAAATCAAAATGGGAGAGGCTTTTTAATGAACAGAACTATAGGGTAAATTAATCAAATAAATTATTTGCTATTAATAATGTGACCAGCTACAGTAAGATTCCAATAAATATGCCCAGTGGGGATGGAAAATCTACACAACTGAAATTACATTGATGAATTTATCCTAGTTTCTTATGCCTTCTGTGTATGTATTTAGGAAACAAAATCTGTCATAAAGACAGACTGACAGAAAATGGACTCAACTATTCTTTTTTTTTTTTTTTTTTGAGACATTTCTCTTTGACAATGGAAGTAATTTCAAGTTACTTAAGGACGTTAAATGTATTATTGCTTAGGCAGAGAATTCTTAGCAGAAATATCAGCATAAAAGTGACCTCCAATGGTTATGAAAAATACTTAATGCTATGATCTTTTTTCTGTTTTCATGATAAGTAAACATTATATGGGAGCTATAATTTTTAAAAAGCACATGATTTGAACTATTTAATACCTAAGCAATTTTGTGGTGGTCACCTCTTCTTCTACTAGAAGAGTCATTGGGAATGGTAGGGAGTGCATGTTATTACCTCTCATGCCTGAAGAAACAGGAGGTTAGTGTTTAATGGCATACTGTTGGTTCTAAAATATGAACGAGTCACTGTAGTTGCATAGAAACAAGTACAGTAATCAAAAGGCAATCCCAACATAAATTCCTTCTTAGAAATAAAAAAAAAATCTCAAAAAACCCAGAATCTGAGTAAAGGTTCATCCTGTCCCAATTGCTTAGCTTTGATGTCTGTTTTTATAAGAGTCTGTCTCCATCTCTGAGCCTGGACCTCTATTTCATTCTTGACTACTTATGAATCATTTACATCTTGCATTGTTGGTGTCTGAGTCAATGTTACCCACAAACCTGAAACTCTGAGTTTGGTCACAGGCTTGGTTCGAGGCTGAAATCCTCACCTAGGGTTTTTTTCCTCGTACAATTTTACTGTCATTGATCACAGCAAAAAAACATTGCAAATGTTCAACAAAATGACTGTGCAGAAAGTTAGTCTTTCATGCAATATTCTTTATTTTTCATCTCTTGTATCACTTCTGGCTTTAATTGTTTAACTACTTTATATTAATCCATAATTAATTTGCATCAACCGTGCACTCAAGCTCTGTCTCACGACAACAATCTGAGTATATTCTTTGGACATTTTTCAGTGTGTATGTCCTCACTGAACAGTACCTTTTCCATGGCTGATATGTCAGACCTGACCGTTCCAGGCTCAGCTGTCAGTTGCATTCACACTTTCAAGCATCCTATGAGTCAGTTGTAAGAAACTAACAACATATAGCAAAGCTTTGCTCCCAAATAAATGACTGCATCTCACATTCAGCTATCACTCAGAACAGAATTAGTGTCAGATATGATAGTTAGACTTCTGAGTTATTTTTTAACTTAAATGCCACACTTCAGCCGGAAATACCATAACTTCTCTAGTATTTATTCTGTTGACTCACTTAGGCACATGAAAACAAAAAACCAAAACCTAAAACCAACAAAAAACAAACAAACAAAAACCCCAAACAAACAAACAACAAAAACCCAAAACATAAACCCCAAAAAAACCACAAAAGGGAGTGCTGACCATCAGGAAGCAGTTCTAGCTGGGTGTGTAACACCCTAGACTTAAAAAAGATTTTTAGGGTCACAGGACTTTTCTACTCTCCATTTTCTCTCTCTTGTTCATATTTTTCCCATCAGCCCAGTGACTGAAGCTTCTGTTAGGGATTTAAGAAATTCAGTTTGTTTACTTCTTCAGGAAATGTGAACCCAAACCTCACAATCTGAGGTAATTGCTTAAACCACTGGTGGAACAACCTGTGGAATTTTCTTGATTTTGCTTGTTCATTTTATTCTGCTTGGTTTAATATAGTCATGGACTCCTTTAATCTGGAAACAGGACCTCATTGTAGGTAAATTCTGAGACATTTGTGTTATTAAGTCTCTCTCTCTCTCTTGCTCTTTGGCCTTATGTGTTTGAGTTCCCTCATAATAGAAACGCTTCAGATTTTGAGAGCCCAATATCAGAAAAAAGCTTTATTATCACATGTAAGAAATTCTTGAACCAGAAATTTGAAAACGTTTTGCCTTGCCAATTCTGTTCATTGGACATATTAGCAACAGCAAAATAAGGTACCTAATTCTAGGAGCATTTATACTTCAGAAATGTCAGAAAGTGTTTAAGTTAATTCCTTTTCTTTCTCTGGTTGCTTAGTTTGGACAGTTTAGTAGCTTTTGTGAATTATGCTTTCAGGAAACATTTCCCAGCAGAAATATGTGGGTAGCTAATTCCAGGTTTTGAACTTTAACAGGTCCCTTGGACAATGAGAGTAAGCCTTTCACTTTAGTAATTGTAGGCTCCTTCTGGATGTAGCATGAAGGATCTTCCAAGGTGTCTAACAGTAAGCATAAACATTAAAATCCTGATTTTAATCTGCTTACTGAACTTCCATTATCTTCGCAGCTACATTCATGTCCAATTCTTGTCTTACATTTTAAGAAACCCTGTCAGTCTGTCATAGCACAGTAACTAATTAGTAACTAATTGCCTCTAGAAAGCTGTTTTTGTGCCCAGGATCCTGAAAGCTTTATTTTTTTTCCCTGAAGAGCAATACTCATGGTTAACTGTGGGTGTACATTGTTAGCTTGAAACAAGTTACCAGTTTGCAGGCCACTACCCTCACTCTCCATCCATTATTTTTAAGCTTATAATTTCCTTTGTTAAATGATTTGTATCTATCATCCATGCATAAAAACCTGTAACAAATTACTGCATTGCATGCTCTCTTTATGTCTAGCTGCCTCTTCATTCTCAGTGCACCTGCAGGAACTGTCAGGAAAGGATAGGAGAACTTGGTTCCAGCAGCTTATTTTGTTGGTCTGGGATACCTAGAGCAAGGATTGAAGGGGGGTTCTTGCTTGGTGCCTCTAGCTCTATGGGCTGAAGAAAGAAAACTCTGTTTTGCAGAGCTGAAACATGTATAGGTCATTCTGCAAAAGGAGTCCTGAGTGTTAAAACAAGGAAAGAATAATGATGATTTTTAGCTGTAGAAACTGAAGTGATTCTGGGAAGTAGTTGAGGCTTGATATTGAAAACACCCAAAGAAATAGCCTGCCTTTCAATGGGCATTCCAGGAATCATAAAAATTATACGCCTGACAAAAATGCCATGCCTTAACACATTTTAAAGGTTTTTCCATTTCCAAAAATGCAGCACTAGGACTTCTCAAAGAAAAATCAGTTTTGGTTTCTTTTCCAAAGGCAGGGATATTTTCCTGTAGTCTTGTTCTCTAAACCATTTTGTATCAAACTTTCCATAAAGACTAAAGAAATACACAGGTAGATACCTTGCAGGGAAAAGTTTTGCTCCAAGTAGGTGGAGTTCAGCTAACTTATAAGCAGCTGAAAAAAAGGGTCTTATTACATGAAGTTTCAGGCAGCCTTAATCACAGCTATTGCTACCAGAACCATCTACAGTTTATAAACATATGTATCCTCCTAGGTGCTCTGTGTGACAGTACTTTGCAAAACGGTGTTATTCTGTAATAAACTGTTACACTTTTTTTTTAATGTCATACTTTGGAATAGCTCCATGGTTAAACAGAATCGTTAGAAGAATGCAGTTATTGTTGCTATGTATAACTTCTTTATAACACTACCCACTGTATGGTGCTTACAAACAAGACTTTTAGTAGTAACTTTTTCATCATGAGGTTTTTAGAAAGTGCAGAGGGAATGCTGTGATGTAATGGATAGATTTTTAAAGATTTTTTATTTTAGTTGAACGTGACTGACACATTTGGTATACATAGGAGGAATATGCTGTTCTTTAAGTGTTTAAATGCACAGACTGTATCCAATTATATACAGCTTTAAATATTTTCTAAATACTCTGGTCTAAAAGTATAGACATTTTAGTGCTGTTGGTCGAGGAGCACGTGAAATGTTTTGTTTTGAATAAGGCTTTTTCAACCTGCCATCTCTTTAGGGGTAGACCTTTTAAAACTGTACAGATCAAACTAGCTTGTTATAGCAGCTCAAACATAATTAATGACCTGTTTGTGCAGAACAGTTTAGGGACAAAGAAACAGTCTCTCATTAGTTCTTATTTCTCCACCTTAAAATTAGGAGTCTTTTTGACTGGCAAACAAAAATAGATCACCAGCACTACAAGGTCTGGGTGAAACATACTGGTAGCAGGATTAAGAAAGTCTTGCTTCATTTCAAACTATATGTGACCTTGAGAGATCTCAGTTACGCCTTGGGACAAAAAATTTAGTGTTTCATTTTGTAGTGGTACTATCTTTCACCTTTACGTGGATTTAAAAATGTAAATAGAATTGCTTTCTGTCAATGGGCTATGTGAAGGTCGCAGTCATATTCACCACAAGAATTCAAAGTGCCATTTGACCCATCACTGGTTCAGTAGATAACAATGCATTCCATTCCCTTCTAGTAATCTAATTTGTAAGCACTTTATAGCCCAACATTTTATGCCTAGTTGCTAAAAAGTAAGATATAAACCTTTAAGCACTTCATTGCAGATTTATTTACAGAATGTCTGTGTATCAAATGAGAAGATTTTAGAGTGCCAGAACATCTTGTATTGCAGTCTTGTAAGAAGACTGAGTATAAGAGATAGGAGGAGTGACTAGCAAAAGAGTTCAAGGGCTCTCTGATAGTTTTGCTTTAAACTTTTCTGTGCTTATCTCACACAATTCTCTCAGATCATCTTTGCGGCAGATTTGGCATAAACTGCATTCTTCTAAAATTGAAAAAAAATAAAAGTTACTGCGCATGCTGTTTAGAGGTGGGGATGGATAAACCCACAGTTTTGATTAAATGGGATTTTTCTAATTTTGACAATGCAAGATCTGGGATAAGTGTGAATTTTGTTTGTCACAATGCAGGCTACCCAAGTGCCCACAGATTTTTCTCTGGATATCTGGAACATTTTTTGGCCAGCGCTTCAGCCGGTATTAAGTCCGGATGGTTCCCCTGATCTGGCCATATGTGACTATGCATACCTTCTGTTGTTGCTTCCTCTCTTGGCTAGCAGACAGTTGTACTGAAAGTGTGTAAACTGTTAAGCTTTGAAAGAGAAATAAAACCCTTAAATGCTTAATGCTGGTATGAGACTCGTACATGCAACTAACTCTGCATTTGCTCAGTGAAAATAATAGATTTTTTTCTGCAGAATGTGAACAAGATCTTATTCTTAAATATTTATGCGCTGCATTATTTAGAGCTTCATTAGAAACACCTATATCGGCCATAGGTAGGATCAGGACACTAGATTAGGTGAACTGATTTGGCCATTACTTCATTTCTATATCCTGTGGAACACACTAAATACACTACCATGAGGTTATCTAAACTGATTTGAGAGGAGCTGGTAAAAACTAACCACTATTAGAGTCTACAAATACTTTACAGTGACAGAATTTGATGCAACACACTTTCCAGGCTCCACCTAGATAACCATGGGCCTCTAAAAAATCTGACTTTCAGTATTAACCAAAGATACAGTGGAATAAATGTTTACAAATATATTCTTAGTTTTCTGTAGTGGGATTTCATACAGCTTCATATGTTAGGAACAGGAGGAGTTGTCCTGATGGCTGGTACTGGGGAACTCAGTACCTCTCATGAAGTAGATGTCTGTAGATTTACTGTAGAGAACGTACTTGGGGCTCTTCCTTAAAACACAACGGCAGAGCCAGATGCAGACACCCTAGGTGCTTGGCTAGCCTGTCTTTTCAGCTTAGGGGGGCAGGAACTATCCCTAATCATGAACATATGCAGCTCAGTTAGGAAATCAAAGTATTTGAGCAAAGAAAGAGCACCTTCCTCTTAGGTGAACTGTTAGCATGGGTGTAGATCTGCACAAATGTAATTGTTTTCATCATGGAAATTACTCACATAGAGGCAAAGAAGTGCTCTGTGTTTGACCACACAGATACATTGTTGTTGAATTCTGTCCTGAGCCTCACCATAAAAGAACAATATGAATACTGTAACTGAGGCACAGGAGTAAAGATCTGTCTTCCAGAAACTGCCTCATTCTTCCTCCTGTTGACTACTTTACTTAACCTTTGATTACAAAAGTATTTCTAGGCTCAGTAAGGGATATGAGGTCAGTGTTTATTTGCAATATTCATAGTAAAACTCACCTTGAAGGAAGATATGTGAAAACAAGCCTGTGAGTCTAAAGGAAATGGTTCTTGTGTTTATTAACCAAGAGGGAATATTTTTCAGAATGGAGGTGTTTAAAAGAAGTCTTCTCTTAAGCTCAATGAGATCTAAGAATATGTGCTGACTATAACCAAGATTACTACATGTTTTGGAGAAGTAAAGCTTGGGGTTTTTATGTTGACTTATTTTTTCTTTTGCCTTTTTATGCCATCCTTTTGAGGAAAAGTACAAGCCGGAGAGAGCCCTGAGGGTTATAAAATGTATTCTCAATATATTATAAAAAGTGGCAAATGTGTGAAGAAAAGTATAATATTTGCTTATAGTATTTGCTAGATTTAGTCTGATCTAAAGCACATCAATGAAATAACTGGACATTTTTCTATGCTACCTCTAGACAGGTTTAACAAAGCTTTCCGAAAAAAGATTTCAGAGCTTTGTAAAAAGTACAAAACCCCCTACAAACAAACACTTCAGCTCTCCCCAAGCCCCCCAAAATATCTCCCCAAGAAGCATCACAACAAAGATAAATCAGAAGTGCAGAGCAGCGAAAGGTGCTACCCATCTTGGGCCAATTTTAGATGTTCATCTCCAGAGAGCTGCATTACTTGTTTGACTGACTAAACGAGAGGGCACTGGTGGGGAAGTTGGAGGTGCAAAGCAGTTCCCTGCAAGTCAGACTGACCACACACACTCGCCATCAGCAGTAATGCTGGGTACTCCGTGGGACATCACGCTACAGCTACAGTGTCTCTGTGGGAGGCAATCGTCCTATCTGTCGTAAACAAGGGCATTCATATATAACCAGGAACATTTCACCAGTTCAGAACAATTAATGGTATGATAACTCATTTAATCTTTAATTGAAGCAGCAGACCTTATGAAATACTAAAACAGTGAGGCAGAAATAGTACAAAATATATTGATTTCTCAGTAATTGATTAAAAAAAAATCAAAAAACCACCCCATGAATCCTGCTCTCATTATGCCATCTCAGATTGATGTTTTGGGATATTATGTGCTTTTGCAACTAACTCATCTGTAATAAAAAGACGAGAGCAGAGAAATATGACTCAGAAAAGGATTCAAAAGCACCAAACAAATCCAATACCTCAGAAATCTATTCACAGCTCATTGTCAATGAAAGAGGCCTTGCAGAAGAATGGTGAACAATCTCTTTCCTTGGTATTGGCAGAACTGAGCAACAATCTTTAGAAGTCAAAATGTTTTGCTGTGTTTGACCTAAGGTGAATAGCTGGGCTGAGCTCCCTGGAAGTCTTTACACATTACTTATGTACTTTCTATAAACCAAAGGATATTTTCATGTGTCCACTGTATTTTTGCGAATAAACCCAGGCAGAGTTTTAGTGTTAGTAAATTTTTCACTTCTGTGATGAAAGGGGAATTAATTGATGTCACTCCTTTTCTGATATGGAAACTGTTCGTGCCAGTCAAGTGAAACAGGCGTGTTCTGAACTCTGAATACGTAACACAGGCTGTAGTGAGACTTCACATGTATAAACATTTGCTTCCATTCTCCCCTGATTAGAAGCATATCACAGAATCACAGAATATGCTGAGTTGGAAGGGACCCATGAGGATCACCGAGTCCAACTCCTGGCCCTGCTCAGGAGTCACACCAAGTGCCCGAGAGCATTGTCTGAATGCTTCTTGAACTCTGCCAGCCTTGGTGCTGTGACCACTTCCCTGGGGAGCCTGTGTCAGAGCCCAGCCACCCTCTGGGTAAAAAACCTTTTTCTAATATCCAACCTAAACCCTCCCTGACACAACTTCAGGCCTTTCCCTCACTGGTCCTGTCACTGGTCACCATAGAGAACAGATCATTGTCTGCCCCTCCTCTTCCCCTCATGAGGAAGTTGTAACTGCAGTGAGGTCTCCCCTCAGTCTCCTCTTCTCCAGGCTGAACAGACCAAGTCACCTCAGCTGCTCCTCTATACCGTTTCCCCTCTAGACCCTTCATCATCTTTGTTACCCTCCTTTGGACGTCTTCAAACAGTTTAATGTCTTTTTTATATTGTGGCACCCAAAACTTACAGCATTTGAGGTGAGGCTGCCCCAGTGCAGAGCAGAGGGGACAATCCCCTCCCTTGCCCGGCTGGCGATGCTGTGCCTGATGCACCCCAGGACAGTGTTGGCCCTCCTGGCTGCCAGGGCACTGCTGACTCATATTTAACTTGCCACAGGACCCCCAGGTCCCTTTCTGTGGCACTGGTCTCCAGCCTCTTATTCTCCAGTCTGTCCATACACCCAGCGTTGCCCCATCCCAGGTGCAGAATCCATCACTTTCCCTTGTTGAACTTCATACAGATGGTGATTGCCCTGTTCTATAATTTGTTAAGGTCTCTCTGCAGGGCCTCCCTGCCTTTGAGGGGTCAACAGCTCCTCCCAGTTTTGTATTGTCCGTGAATGTGCTTAGAATCCCTTCCAGTCCTGTGCCCAACTCATTTATGAAGATGCTGAGGAGCACAGGTCTGAGGATGAAGCTCTGTGGAATCCCACTGCAGTTACACACTGGTGAAAGTAAGAAGTCTATTTAACTTGCTTTTTGGTCAGAGGTTTTTTTACCTATTAGTTTTCTAATGTAACCTCTGGTGCATATTGTAAAGTAACCCAGCTCAGTTCTGGAAAAAGATGATTGTCCACTACTTGGAAGCAGATAATGAGAAATGACCTTGGTTACACCACCCAGAGTCTCATCTGAGACTCTTATCTGGTGCAGCTTGAGCCTACCTTATCCCCACGGTTGTACAAGTTGTAACTGGTGTTCTTGGTTAGGACAGAAAACAGGTCTTTCTGCCTTACATGCTTGTACTGGTGATAGTGGCCCAAATGTTGAGAAAAATGTAGCCCAGATTTGCACATCAGTTCTTGGAAACCCTTGAGACCTGACATTTACAGTGGTGACCAGCGCAACATGCATAAGCCTGATTTGCATTACTTTGACTTCCCACAGTTACAGCACAGGTCTCTGGCTCTTTCAGCTTGGTCCTGCCTCTTCTCACCTCACATATCAAACAGTGGAACAAATTCTAGCTTTATTTATGCAGGTACCAGTGCTGTCCATTGCCCATCAGTGCCCATGCTTAAGCAAAATTCAATCAGGAGTTCAGCTGTAACTTCCTGCTGTGAAGCCAACCCATCTCCCTCCACATGGCTCCTCTGCTCCCCTCCAAGGGCTTTCAGGAATACATATACAAACTGTTTTATTTGGTACAGTAGAAGATGTGTAGAGATTGAATACATTCCAAGCATGTATATTTGTACAAAGTCCCATGTTATTCTGTTTGCTTTAGCATAAATACTCATGCAGAAGACAAAATGAGAGTGACATTTGGAAACATACATGGCATTCTTGATCTAGCAGTTAAGTTTTCCCGTGTTATAAAGAACCTTCATTGTGAGGATGGCTGCCACATCTCTGCTTCTGTGATTATCCCAGTCTCAGTTACAGTTGCACATTCTCTGGATCAGTATCCTGGGTTTTGGCCATTCATCTGGCATCTGAAGGGACTAAAAAATCAAGATTGTAACCTGTGAAAGATTACTGGGCATGCTTGGTTTGGCCTTGCTTGAGGATCCTCTTGTTTGAGGATCTGTTCTCTCACCCTTTTTCCTGCTTGCTCTTCCTGGATAACCACCTGTTACTACTCTATGCACCCATACGTAGGTGCTTTGGGACACCTTATATTTATCTTCTCTTTCACTGCCATATAAGGGAGGAGAAACACTGTCCACAACTGAAGCCATCCAAGAGAATGCTACCAAATCAGGTGATTGCTATCCTGGGAACAGGTATGTGAGAAAAGGACAGTCTGTTAAGGTGTCTCAAGCACAGAGTGAGTCTTGAAGTGGCTCAGGTGTTGAGTGTTGGAAGAATGTGGTGGATGAGCACAGAGGCTGTTAAGGAAGGGTGTATTCCTTAAAGAATATGTTTTCATCTGATGTTTTTTATGAAGGATTTTCTTCTTAGAAAGAGGACTGCCTTGTATTTTTTTTAATCCAGGTTACTCTGCAGGATTTCTTGGACAGGTGACAATGAGTTTTGATTCACATCTGCCAGGGGGAACACAGCATAGGCTCCTGTGAGTAAAGATCAACATTTCTTTGGATCAAAGTTAACTATAAAGAGGACATACATGAACACATATTGATAGATAAAAATATAAGTATGTGCATGTGACAATTAACTTAGCGTGCTTTTTGTGGAAGTCCATGCTAGTAGAGGATTCTTAGCATTGCTTGTCTTCGATGGAGCTTTCAGTTTAGGGCTTGGAAAGCTGAGGTTTGGCTCCTCATCAAACTTCATGTTTCAAAACATTACAGAGTGTGCTAAAGACAGGGTCCTTTGTGAACAGGGCCATACTTGCCTTCCAGATGAACCAAGAACACAGAAAAGCAATCAGGGAGCTGTTCCTTGAAGGAGGGCTGTCAGAATTCATTCTTTGTGAAGTGAGTAAAGTGTGGAATGAGGTGAAAGAAAGTCTTTTGTCTTGAACAACAACAAAGGTTTCTGGAGGATTAAAAATGGTGTGACTTGTTGACATGTAACTAATCTGCTGTCTGTATGACTGGAGAAGAGAACCTTGGCCTTGGTTCTGTTCTTCCACTACCTCCCTACCTCCTCATGTGAACCCAAGAATGTTGCGTGCTCTGTCCTGTGTGGTGTAGTTCTAAATCTTGGTGACCTCTGATGACTTGGAAACTTCTCAGTGAGGGAAGAATTCTCCAGTACGTTGCAGCATGAGTTATATTCAGGAGAAATTAAGTAAGCAGGACATAAAACCTCTGGAATGCTCTGGCCTGGCTTTTTGGGAAAACAGGTAGTTGTTTGATACACGGCCCTTTTGGGCTGCCAGATACTGTGTGCACGTATACCCGGTGAAAGGCTGATAGACAAGTCCAGCTTTTGGTGTCCATTTCCTTTGGCTAAAAGATAGTCAAAGACTGAGACTCAGTCAGGACCAGTTAAGTTGTGTGGTTGGTCTCATGATGCAGTTGTCAAAGATGTGGAGAATCCTGGGAGGACAGCTGAAGGCCTGAGGGCACGTCAGGATGTATAGTTTGAGCTCATACAGTGTGGTCAGGAAGGTGGATAGTTGCCACAGGGCTGTAGTACGGGTTGCCCTTGGTGGGAGAAGTCTAAGTGAGTGATGAAAATGGCATCATGATATTCTGAGGCCTAATTGTTGTACAGCCAGGGTGTCACTACAGGACATAAAAGTAATTACATAAAAGTAATTCATTTGCATGTGGTCCCATTGACTGAAGAATGATGCTCACTGGAAAGCGCGTCTTATTATAATCCTTTTGACAAAACCCACATGAATACGCTAACCCTTATCTGAATATTTCTGTGGGTTTTGCCCAGGATTTGACCTTTGGCTCATGGAAGTCCAATTCATTAGTTAGGGATTTTTTGGTTGTTGTTATTTACTGTTTGTCAATAATCATCATTTCACAATGCCACCACTTTAAGCAGAACTTGTATTTTAGTTTTCTACATTTTGTAATGTTGAAAGAGCCCATCTCACTCTTTTGAAAGTCAAAGGGAGATTGCCATTAGGCAGTAAGCATGATAGATGCATAATTTGCAGTTACATCCATTTCTATCTGATCCACTTTTCTCTCTGCTATTTAAAAAGTAAATGAAAGAGGAGATCAGAACTCTAAAGGAGTTAACACACCAGTCTCAGGTAAAGCTTTATCTGCCTACCAAGCTGCCATGGCTCACAATAAAGTGAATCTTCTCCTTCTATGCAAACAATTTTAAAAATTTGAAAGCCTTTGTAAGCCAAGCATTACAGGAGTGCAGGTATTGCCAGGCAGAAATCTTAATTTCAATCATTTGCAAGACCTACAGTGTTAACATTCATAAGGAGTTTATGAATAGGAATCAAGAGGAAATTACCTACTTCTTATCAATAGTCACTATTTCCTCTGTCTGCATAGAGGCTTGGAGGAGAATAGTTGGCATCTTTATTATTAAAATGTCAGGTTATTTCTTTTGTAGATTTCTGGAGTGCATATGTTGTGTTAGAGCACAAAGAATGCATGTTCTCTGTGCACAGGGAGCACAACGTCTTTTATAGTTTTTAATACTACCATTATGTGGAGTGTGGAACAAAAATAACTGGCATTCTTGGCTTTCTTCACATGGAGGGATTGCTCAGCTGTCCCTAATCCTGTGAAGGAGAATCAGAGGTTGGAATACAGGGTTTGCAAAGGAGAGATTTGTAGGAACCCTATGTCTGTCTAGCCATATGCGCTGGCAGTTCTATAATGGAAAAAAGAGAGGGTGGGCTCACTGTTCCCTGCAATGATCATGGAGACAGGTTTGTAGCCAGGCTGGATTTGTCTTTAGTAGTAATTTTAGAAGGGTACAACACGTGTAGAGTAACTGAAGAGTTACAGCAGTGGAAAGGAAAGGAGGTATTTAGGACAAAAATGAGCCCTTTTTTTTTCCCTCTCTCTCTCTCTTTTTTTTTTTTTTTTTTCCGTAAAATAGGTTTTGGTTTTCTGGACCTTAAATTGCCTGAGGTGAGGCACTGGGTGGTGATTTCCAGAAAAAATATGTTGTGGCTCGAGGAAATCTCTGAGACACAAATGGTTAGATGCTGGAAGGATATTATGAAGAAACATCATTACAGACTTACCTTGTTCTTGTACTCTGCACTAAGCACCCTTTGTTTACTGGTGTTGAAAACAGACCTTTGCTCCCACCTATCAACCTCTTCTTGTGTGCTTCTGTGAGTGGTGGGGAACTTGCCTCACATGGTAATAGTTTCCTCTGAGTGGTGGAGGAAGGAAAATGGTTTTCTGTGCCACACCCTGAGATGGAGTGCAGCAACTGAGTTTTCTGATGTCTGAATCCAGCCCTTGAAGCAGAAACAAGTATCTGAACTGCTGCGAGCTAACTGTAATCAACTCCTTGCAGACAATTCTCTTTTCTGCATCTGAAACACGCTCATGCAGGTGGATAATCTAATGCAATTTGACTATATTTTCCAACTTAAAGGGAACAGGTGTGTTATTTAAGAAACATCTGCCTCTTCTCCTGAGATTAAATATTCTGGTTCAGCTGATAAAAAATAGAATTGGCAAACTCTGAAAAAATTAACATTTTTCTATGACAAACTTGAACTTGAGATTGGCCACGTGAAAAATGAGAAGCTCATTGGGGCCTAATTTTAATTTACCATGTTCTTTTGCTGTTCAGGCAGCTTCCTTTCATTAAACATATTTATAAAATATGTATTGCTGAATGTTCCCTGACATAAAATTACATACTCTGTTTTCATGCTGTTTCTAGTTCTGATATGATATGTTGTTCATGTACCAGATCTGTATGGTATTTACAGTCTCTGTGGGTTTCTAAAATCACTGTGTGCATTCTCAAATATAAAAAGTTCCTTTCAATTTTTAAATTTTTTTTTAATAAAATAGTATCTGTATTTCAAAGCTTTAATTGAAGTTTCAGCCAGTTTTGTCTATGTAGAAGTTTCGGTGTGTAATTGTACGTGTGACTCTTTGCATTTTCATGTTCAGAGGATGACATGTCAGAGAGGGAATGGTACAAAATAGAAAATATACCTATGTAACAAAACAATTCAAATTATTTTTTTCCATACAGTATGTTACAGGTTTATTTGAAATGTGGTTTTAATTACATTAAAATAGATGAACCGCATTTTCTACTGTTTCACACCAAAACCACCAATATATGACACTTACTTTCTGTGAGCATAAATGACTATCTGAAGCTCAGAATGACAAATCAAGGTCAGTGCTTATCTTGCAAATAGAAGACTAAGGAGCAGCTGATCACCATGATTGAACATAAAATGAGATTCTTCAGTCTGTATTTAAACAATTCAAGTTGTAACAGGTAGTGAAAATCCAGTATTTCCTGTTTTGTACAACAGATAGTTATATGTGTTTAGTGCTTTTAAATGAAAATAATTTATCTAAGTATCTTTTAATGTCTAAGTCTCTCTAGGGATGTGTAACTTTATAGTCTATTTTGGTATTTTAGTACTCTTTGCAAATAAAAAATAGCCCTAGATTCTAATTTTCTATTTTAAAAAGAAAAAAAAAAAAAAAACACGCTTGCTTTTCACAGTATGGAATTCTAAATGCAGCATATATTTGCATTTCTCTGCATTTATAGATCTGTGCTGGAAATGATGTTGAAAATAATACAGCAAATGATCACAACCACTCTAAAAGTGAACACAATAACATCTTTGGATGTGATGATTTTTGCAGCATGCACAATGTGTGGACATAAGTATCAGTTGCAGTTATTTGATCCATTTTCACTTCCTTCACTACTAATTATTAAAGGGAACTTTAAAAACATGAAGAGTGTATGTGTAAAAATGCTCAAGACTTGATATCAGGATGTGTTGATACCAGGGCAGGTTGAGTGATCACAATATTCATGTGCATGGGAGTATAGAGGTGAAAACAGAACTATACTAATGTATGTGGGAAACAGATGCAGTAAATTCTCTTCAGGTAGAAGAATGTGTAAATATTCGGTGTTGGCTCCCTCAATAAATGTTTCTCCCTTTTCATTGTCCCAGGTGTAGAAGCTGAAGTGGAAAAGACTTTTCCTCTCTCTCTCTCTCTCTCTCTCCCCCTCCTTCTACATGTAAATGAAAAGATATGGGAAGTGAAATATTGATTTTTTTATAATGTGTACAAATTATATTTTCACAAATTAAAGTAAAAACACTTAATGAAAATTATTGAAGATATGACAAACTTATTTATACTCCATTAATTTAAATCTGTTAGGGAGAATCACAGATCTTGAGTAATAAAATGCAGAATTACCTAGATTGTTCGATAGTGTAAATACATCTTTACCCTCAGTGACAAAAAAAAAAATCACAGTTCTGGCACTTTCACAGGGTGCTGGAAACAGATGTGAATTTTGGGGCCAAATCTAGCCATTTCTTGTTGTTCATGGAGAGAAGGAGACCAATTCTTGCTGCAGCAATGAGAAGGGACAGGGAGAGGGAGGTGTAATTTCAGATGATCAAGTGGTTTTTGAATGGGCTTGTTTATAGTGAGAAAGAGCTCTGTAAGAGAAGAGCAAGAGATTTTTACTCAAATGTGTGGCTTCAGCTGTACCTTCTAGACACCTACAGTGAATGCGATAGACTGTTTTGAGGAGTGTATTATGGTGGGCATTGAATCAGAGACCTTCCCTTCACATATCTTTGTGCTGACCTGATTGCTGGGAGAATTGATACAAGGATGTGTCAAGGAAGGCCAGAAAATACATGCAGCAAAGGACAAAACTATTCAGTGAACAAGGGCAAATGGTCTGAAGCATTCATGGAAATGTATATAATGATTTCCAACTTGTATACTCTGTATCAAATCTGCAAAACCCAAGAATTTCTCTCCAGCTTCTGGATTTGTGTGTGTGTCCTGTGCATTTCCTGATTTTTTTTTTTCTCCCACCAGTTTTATTCTTCCTCTTCCTCTCTATTCCTATGCTTTCACTTTCCTAGAAGAAAGGGTCACATGAGCTCTGGGGGAACTTCAATCAGCTTTGGGTAGATCCTCAAACAACTAGTTGTAAACAGGGACTGTGCGCTGCATCACAGAGAGCATTCATTGCAGGCTCTGTATAGTCTGTGGGAGGAAGCCCTCGCTTTTCAGCTGTGTCACTGGGATGAACAGCACAACTTTGTGAGAAGTGGGAGTTATTTCAAAGAACTAATCTCCTGTAGTTTTGGAGATTGCAAGTTCCTTTGACTTCCCTGTCCATGGACAAAAGACATGGTTTAGTTGTTTAGTTTAGGGATGACCTTTTATCCTGGTCTTTTCCCCATGCATTTCCTTTATCTAGGCTATGAGGATAAGCAAGGTGCTTTCCTTTTTGTTTCTGGAAGTTCCCCATTTTGCGTAGTTGCCATGGGAGAAGGCTGTGTTGTCTTTAGGCTTTCTTTGCTCTGATGGTGTGGCAAACGCTGTTCGAGTACAACTAAGGATCGGGGCCATATGCTGTCTGTCAGACATGATTATTTTTCAGAACTATACTCACAGAAGTGAGTCCTTTGATCATATCCCAAAGGCAAGAGCAAGAGGTTCTCTCTGGTCATATTAATGTCATGCTGGTTTTCATTTATTTTTCAACGATGTTTTTTCCTTACTATAGTGAAAATCCTCATAAATAAATCATGCAGCGTTAAACGGCTCAGTATGAACTTGCTATCAAAAGTATTTGCCTTTTAATTTAAGAATGCTTTAAAACTTAGTTTAGATGACTCAGTGTTGGTATTATATGAAGTATTCGGTGTCCAACAGGTGTGGCATTTCTGCTGGTTGCTTGCCTCTGGTGAGCAGATGCCTGAAACAACACTTTATTGGAAAATTAATTTCCATAAAGAAGGTTGCTTACTCATGAATACCTTCTTTTAGGTCATGGTGTAACTCATCAGTAGATCAGAGGGGGAGAACTCATATTTTAGCTACCTGAAGTGCTGTTGACACAAAGATAGATGGTGTCTAATACTGTAAGAGCCCCATGACTGAGAAGTTTCCACTTCACAAGTCTCTCTTCTTTACAGAAGGTAAATTCCTTAATCAGGGAAACCATGGTGCCATATTTAACACTAGCACATGTCCTGTGATAACCCCAAAGTCAACAATTTTGATTAAAATTACGATTTTATGAGTAATATATACCCAGTCGACATGCTTTCTTCGTGCCAAATCTGGAATTATGGGTGAAGTCTCCCTTTACTGACAAAAAAATCTCTTCCCTCCTTTGCAAAGAAAAGAGAAACATATAGTTTGAAGGTAGTCATAAGTAAATAATACACTTATGCAGCTGCTGAGCAAAATAAACTCTTGGTGCCTGTATTTTGAAATGGCTGCCAGCAAGTTAGTGGAAACGAGTTCAAAATCTATATGCAGATGAAGTTGTGTGTTGTGACTGTCTACCTTACATTGGATAAATACAGCTGGATGAAATGTTTTCCATGAAATTTAGATGTGTATGTCACCAAGAAGGCTTCCAGAAGATGATGAGATTCTGGGGTGGAATGTGTGTGTCACGGCAATGTTAAGATGGATCACAGGTGTTGATTTTTTTTCTGCTGAATAAGAAACTATAAGAACAATTCACATCAATAGAAATGCTTCTTCTACATGAATATTGCCCATCAAGTATGGGGGAGATTGAAATATTAGTCCTGCAAATATCTATAACTACCTGCACATGCAGAAGTACTATCAGAATTAACGACATAGTATATAGAATGTGTATGCTCATGAATTTCTGTGAAATCAAATGTGATGGATAGCATGAGCCTCTTACAGATTAGAAATGAGTAAAACAACAATATTTTACAGTTATTACTACTTTTTTTCCTTCCTTTGTTTTACCCATTTTCATTTGGAATTTGACTACTTTTTTCCAGGGAATTTTACCAGTGTTTTATATTATGTTAGGCTAATTTATCTTCTTTCTTTCTTCTCCAATCTCATTTTCTTCCTCTAGAACTCTTTTCCAAGATTTTTCTCCTCATTTAATTTTTTTTTGGTACTATTTCTCTACTCAAAGTTTATTACTGCTTTCTTTTTCATAATATTCCTGTTACTCATCTATGTATTTTCTCGGTTTCCGTGACTGTTTAACCCTTTCCCACCTATTTCTTTTATCCCACTTTCTCACTTATGCCATTGTGTTGCCCACGGCTTTTGTCCTGGGTTTCATTAAAGATGTATAGGAAATTGCAGAAAAGCAATGTATAGCAATCACTGAACACAATTAAACACATTTTTTTATGACAGTCTGTATATTTCAAGGGAACAAGAAGTAGATTCCTTACATTGCAGTGATAAGAAAAGGAATTCAGATAGAAATGGTCTGGAATTTTTATTCTATTTAACAAAGTAAATTTTTTTTGTAATATAAAGCTGGTAATCCATAGAAAGTGCAGTTATTTTGTATTAAAGCATCTAATGAATAGGATTAGCTTGAGCCAGTTGTTTATGTTTACAAATTGCATCAACATAAAAGAGAGTGAAAGTTTGTCAAGATTGAGGAAGAATTGCCGATGAAAGACCTTTAATGAGGTTTGAAATATACATTCTTCTGAACTGCTTTGCTCTCTTGCATTTTTTGTAAGGCTGGTTAGGTGTGAACTGCATCATTAGTCTTTAAGAAATGGTCAATTACTGGGAACTGCAAATTAGCTGTACCTGTCAGTGCCTCCAAAGGGAAAGCTTTGCTCATCTGCAATACGGGAAACAAGAGGGGATCTGAATGTCTTGGGAATCTCTAAATCAGCTGTGACAACAAGCAAATCTATCTTCAAAGAAGATCAAGACAATAGCCCTTCCTGCCAGAGTGTGGAATTTAAAAGGAAAAATGGACAAGTTCAGATGCAGCACTGTGGAATAAGACTTTAATATTGCTAACAGATCAAAGGAAATGGACTGGTAGAAAATAGATTACCTAGACAAACTAGGAGGACAGCCTGCCTTTTAAGCCTAAGATGAAACACACATTGTATTCCTAAACTTATATTTCTGCATTTTCACTAGCCACTTGCCCAAACATTCTTCAAGGTTTATTGCCCTTGTCTTTCCTACACTGTTGCAGAGTGGCCCATGCAATACAGGGCTCTACCTCACGTCTGGTATCTGGAGGCAGGGGTAGGAAGCAGTAGGAAAATCCTACATTCTTATCTCATTTTGGCAACATAAATATTCTTACAACAGAACACTTCTGTATAAACTAGGAAATACGGGTTTGTCTTCTAGAGTTTTGGCTAAAGCAAGTAGGCTTGCCCAAATAATTTTATACGTACTTCAGTTTAAAAAAATTCCTTGAGGTTCCAATGATCCTGTAGGCTAACTCTGTCAGACACAATGAAATCTTAGATGCTTGGCTCATGTGCACAGACCTATGTTCAGCCACTTAAATTTAGCTCAGTATTGTCCTCATTAGGAAAGATTCTTGTGAGCATTTGTTATGCCACTTAGTTTGTGGAATAACATTGCTTGTATAGAAGGAATGTTTTTCTTGTTCTGTTGTCTTTTGGTGATTTTCTCTAGACTGCAAGGCAAGATGAAAAACTGGAGAACTTTTGACTTCACACCAGAACAAATGATGCCATATTTCATGTCCACCTTGGTATTGAAGCAGGCAAAATCAGATAAGTTTAGTTTTCCAGCTGAAGTATACTTAATGTAGTATGACTTAATTAGGTCGACTGAGCAATAGTACTTCACTCTTTCTGAGGAGCTGACAAAGCAGAAAAGCAAGATTTTCAGAAATTCTAATTGTTATTATGGTTCCAAAATTCTTAAGAATTGGGATCTGGAATATGTTCAGCCTTTAAGCTAGAATAAATTTTCTCTTAGGAATCCTGAATTTCTTCTCTGGAAGGGTGCTGGAGTAACAGAGGCTTGTTTATTTTTTTCACCATTGAAACCAAGACAGTTTTTTGTGACTGTGCCTAAGGAGAAGCTGTTACTTTGAAAAGTTTCTGGCATTAGTCAAATACTCAACAAACAGTCATGTTCCATACTTGGAAGTTATGCTGAGGATTACAATCGACAGTTTGTCTTGTATGACTGAAAACAGGATGTGACTTTTGTAGGGCTTCCCAAAAACCTTGGGAATGTTTCATTTCTCTGCTGGGTATGGTTGGGATGGAGTCAATTTTCTTTAAAGCAGCCTTTACGGTGCTGCATTTTGGGTTTGTGATGAAAACATTGCTGATAACTCACCAGTGTTTTAGCTATTGCTGAACAGCACTTGCACAGTGTCATATAAAGTCATGTTCAGCAGTAAAACTGAAGGCAGTTTTTCCAAAGTAGATATTGTTCTGATTAGCTGGAGATTGGTCTGTTTGTGGGAGGTGGTGAGCTATTGCATTGCATCATTTTTTTTTTTGGTTTTTTTTTTTTTTTTAACTCTATTAAGAAACTGTTTTTATTGTGACCCATAAGGTTTTCCCTTGCTTTAACCCTTCTGGTTATATCCTTCTTCCTTCTGCGGAGAGAGTGAGTGACTAGGTGGGAACTTAGCTACTGGACAGGGCCATCCCATCACAATTTCTAGTTAGGCCAGGATTGCTGATAAATACTGAATGAGATGTGAGCACTATAATGTGAATATTCTTATTTTTAAGCACTGCTTTTTAGTTTGGGTGTTCTGCTACAGATCCCTTCCTCAACCACATGTAATGCTGAAGAGAGGGACTAGGAACATCTACGGCTGGAAAAAGAAGATTGTCAGCTATGAGATTTCATTTGCCTTAGAGAGGTGTCCAGAAGGACCCCACTGTAGAATGGTCCAGGAAATGGACCACAGCATAAGCCTGGCTGCATGCTGGAGAAATGCTGAAGTTGTGTGCAGCAAACTGTGAGTGAATATAGAGTGTAGCTAATGGTATCTTTTATGAAAAACCCCATATTTCTGCCTTTTCCTTTACGATTTTTATCACTAGAATTTGCAGAGATCACTGTTATTATGGTAATGGTAGTATCCACTAATTTGAAGTTGTTTCTGGAAACTGGTATCTCAGTAGAACTGAAAAGAGAAGGTATGTGAGGACAGTGTCTTTTTGCTCACAACTTACAGAGTGAGGATAGGCTTGGATTCAACAGGGAAACAAACATAAGCCTCTGAAAAACACAAGATGAGACATAAAAAGGTTAATATACTCAATAGTATTCAGTTTCCTTAAGAAAGAGAGTCTGGGACATTCCCTGAACAGTTCCTCCATATGCTGATGAAAGCTTTTATGTAGGAATATTGTGAAGTTGCTTCTTTACAGTAGTTTCTTATTAAGCATGTCTGAAGTGTCGGATGTCTGTCAGCTCATCCTTGTATAGCACCATTTTTACAGATATTCCATGGCTTCTAACTTGCTGTAGGGAAGGAAGAACTAACCATCACTTGTAACATCAGTAGATATGGAAAAAAAGGCTGCAAAGCTAAATGTCACAGCCAAGGTTAAACAGAAAATAATGGTAGAATTGGGATTTAAACCCACTTCTCTCCCAGGTGTCTTAACACAGAACTAATCTTCCATTCTTTGTCTTAAAGGTAATTTATTTTGTAAGTCAAATTCTTGGTATATTACTCCTAAGAAGTAGCAGGGTAATAAAGATAATTAAGCAGATGTTCGAATCACTAAATGAGTGTCATTTTTTGTTTGAAGGCTATCCCAACATGAACTCAGATTTTAGTCTCTTGTGAAAATGTCTGATATAATGCTGAGTTTTAATAGAGTACCAGAGAGAAGAATATTTAGCTACCTTCAATGTATTCAGCTATTTGATTAATTGAAGGGCTCAGCAGTCAGCGGACATCTCATTAGCCAATTCACGTAGGCATGCTGTGACTATTTTGGATCACATATCCACAATTCAAATTGACGGTAAAAGTCCAATTAAAAAGTAAATGTATTTTCATACATTGTAGCAGTGGTGTTGTCATGTAGCTTGGGTTTTTCCTTTTATTTAGTTTCCAATTACTCATGTTAATGATGTGCTCCAGCATGTGAGAAACTAATGTTCCTATTTTGAGCTCTGCTTAGAGAAATTGTCAGGCAACCTTTCCCGTACTGTTCTGCTCAACTGCTGCAAAGTTGTGTACTTTGACTACATGTGCAGAGGTTATTGTGCCAGATGGTGTGGTGGTTTCTAGGATGTGAAAAACCACAGAGAGACCCCTGAAATATATCCCTTATGTCATAAAACATCACTTTAACTGACTTTTCAGAGATGAGACTTACAGGTAAATTAAGGTGCAGAGAGCCAAATTGTATCTAACACTGAATATCAAAAGGTCAGCTGATACATTTCCAAAGGCATTTAATTTACATACAGTATTAGACTACTTTTTAGCAGTGTTCTTTACTGACATTAGTTTTCTGCTTTAGTCTATTGTTTAAAAACCATAATGTTAATTTATCCATCAAAATAATGGTCCAAGTCTCTAAACTTATTTTGTTATTCATTATGCATAAAGTAGCCATTGTAGAATGTATTTGCTAGAACTTCAAGAGATTATAGAGTTCTACTGAAGTAATGCAAAGCTTCCACAAATATAGGTTTACTCTGAATTACATCAGGGCCAAAGTAAAGAATGAAGAAGTTGTGTCTGGTTTCCTATCTACCCTCTCCCCCATCCTTCAAGAAAACTAACTAAAGAGAAATTTTTCTAACGGTTTAGCTCCGTAAATAATCCTTGATTTATATGAAGCAAATTTCAGTGCTGGAACAAGGGAGTGGGCAGAAGAGGGGATTCTTTCAAATGTAATCATCAGTTCTGTTGGCTGAAATGTTTTATGAGTCTGACAGTTCCCCCCACCCCCAGTAAGAACATGCAGAGGAGGTACAGCATACTTCCATTGCCAGTGAACTCTGCTAGCTGGTGTAGTTTGGGGAAATTTAGGATTGTACAAGTCTGTTTCTGCATAATTCAAGGGCAGCATTTGATCTCACTAACCTGCAGGTGAGTTCTTGGTCATCATGAAAGGGCTTGGTAAGCCATACATAAGATCCCTTTTCTCCATGGGTGCTTGTGTTCCACCATGTAGCAGCTGAGCTTCAGTACACCAGTGAATTCAATTTTGTGTAGGAACCCTTCTTGCTCCAACTGACCACAAAAAATATCTGTGAATATTTATATTCTGCATTAATATTATTTCTTCCGTATGTATAGGTATATATTTCCTTTTCCCCAAAGACTCTTTGAACAGCACTTAAACATGCCTGTGTATTTGGCTCCAAAAAGATCCACAACAGTTGAAAATCAGGCAGGTCAGAAATTAATCTCAGTGGGCTGAGTCACAGCCCTTTGTGACATAAACATTCCTTATATTTCAGTGAAAAGCAGCTAATGTCTGATGTAAACTTCAGATTCCAGAAACTATTGCAGATCTTTATTTAATTTACCCACTCAGTGTGTGAACTTGAGCATTCACTTCAGCCTGTGCATTGTACGGGGAGAGAAGAAGGAATAGAAAAGATTTGCCAGTGACTGTAGATCTACAATTGCAAGCTTTTCTGGAATTAAAGCTTTTTTTCTTCTGACAGTTTGTAAGTGTGTATAATTCAAGATCCTCACATTTAGATGTTGGCAACATGGTTGCTACTCCAATATTTTTGATGTTTCATGGTCAGCCTCTTTCATCTTTAGCATACTTCAATTACTGACAAAACCAGCACATAAGTGCTGTGAGTAGAAGTGTTCCATTTGTAAATTCTCCACACAACGAGGAGATGAACACGGGTACTGTGAACAAGGTTTAAGGAGAAGCAGCAGACTGATCCATTCACACTGGCACAGATTTCTGAAGTTCATCATTCAGTGTCTAAAACAAGAATTTTGCTAACCAGCTTGCTATATAGATTAAACTAAAAGGTTATTTTGATTAACATCTGTCATTTGTCATTTTGTCAGGTGAACTGAGAAAACATCATTTTAATTCTACAGATGTTTATCTTTATTAACAACTCAAAACTTACCAGAGGGTTACTTTATTTTTCTATTCCACATAAAAATACCTTGTTGTTTTGAGAACACTGACTAGTTAGTCATTTGTGTCTACCTAGTATTCATTTAAGAATGATTTATTCATTGTGATTAGTAATCAGATCTAGGTAAAAGACATAAAAAAAGAGTAAAAATATTCCTCTCTCTCTGAATTATTTCTTGCTTTTAAGGCAGCAGAAAAGTAAAACAGGTCATCAAGAAATTAGATACATAAAGATGAGAGGTGAGATAATGAGCTCATTTGCATTGCATTCAGGATTTGTTTTGAACTTCAAAACATGAGATCATAAACCAGTCAACATTTAAATACTGCCAGCTATTTGAAAGGCTAAATCAAAAATGGGCTTTGTTTTTTTTTTATCCTTTAACAATTATTCTCTCACTGGATGTTTTCAGTCTTTCATTTGGTGATCTCTGAAAGTGAAATTCTGTCATCTATTCTTTATTTCTTTTTTACAAAAAAACCAACAAACCAAACTCCATATATAAATTCCAAAGTCTACTGTAAATAGTAGTTAGTGGAGAGCAGAAGAATAGAAGCTATATTAGAAATGCAGGTGTTATTCAAAGAAGCTCTCCTTTAAAAAATGCTTTGCTGCTGCTGCAGTTCAGAGCTTGACTTTGGGCAAATGAAACTTGTTCTACACAACAGATAAACAGACTTAAGGTAACTGACCTCAAATACAGTTTTCCCACTGTATTAGAAGATATTTTCTATGCCTTTCACAGTAGTGCTTATATCTAGTCATTTTACAGATAAAATATGCTATTCAGACTTCTGTGAGGACAGAAGGAAAAGGAAGGGCTTTTCTTCTAGATTGGGGCTTTACAATCTGCCACAGGGTGGTGGAGAATAGACAGGACAGCTGTACTTGCCCTATTCCAGGAATAAGCCAAAGATCAAGCTAAGCTTGCAGGTAAGATGGTGGAGTGTATGTTGGCGTGTACGTTGGCATATGTGTTAGGATGCTGCCAGTAAGATTTCCATCTTTATCCTTCTATTCCTCCCCCATTTAATTTCTTTGTAGAGGATAAGTTGCTTCTCCATGTTTTACTGAAGAGATTACTTCTAATATGCTTGGTAAGTCTGGATATGGGTTGTACACCTCTTAATTCCCCTTTTCCAGTTACTTGGATGAAACCTTCTTGCTCTTTTCACAGCAGAGAAATTCATACTCTGAGCAGAACCAGGCAAGAACCTATGGTTTTATCAGGAGCTTCCTTTCCTCTCTTTCCCTGAACAGTCAGACAAGGCTGTGGCAATTTTAGCCAACTGTGATAAATGATAGCTCAACTGGCTCATCGTTATAGTGGAGGAGGGAGCTTAAAGACATAAGAGGATAACCTTTCAGGGATGCACAAATTTTCTCAAATAAATAAAATCACAAAAGGGCACCATATTTTTCCTTAGTTTTTTTTTCCACTGTCTGAAACTAACCCATGCCCTAGCTACCACAGTACTGTAAAGTCATTTGATTTTCCATTACCTAGGTTATCAGTTCAAACTCGGTCCAAGATGTCACTTGGCCCAATCTTTTGTAAGTTGGACGTGCTTGACTAGGAGTACTGTCATGTACTCAGCAACTGTAAGTGGAAACACAAGCTTTGCCAGTATAGAAGTGGAGACAGAGACAAAAACCAAAGTGGTGTGAGTAAAAAGCAGTTCAGGTGACTTTTTGCAGAAAGCCTAATGGAATCTCCAGTCAGCCTCACTGATAAAGCTGCTATTCCTGCTTGCAATCTATTTTCCACTGAATATAATCAGCAAAACAAACACAAAATAATCTTGTTAGTTGCAGACTGCTGTGTTGGCACCTGAACAGCACCTAATGTGCCAGCTGCTGCTTTGTTTTGGTTTGTTTGTTTGTTTGTTTCTTGCTGTATTAGTGGATTTTACATCACTTTTATTATCCACTGAAAATATAAAAAAGACCATTTAGGTTGTGTTGAATGCCAAGGTGGTTTTGTGGAGAAATTTGGCTGCATAGCATCCCTTTTTGGAATTGGTGATCATTGTATATTTTCACTTGATTACACCTGTACAAAATATGTGGCCTGTTAACTGCTTTGAGTGGGCATGAGGGATCCACTCTGGGTTTGGTAAGGGTACCTGCACACTCTGCACTGCATCACTTTACAGCAGGTACTCTGCCGAATTGCTGCCATCACCCTAAAAAATCATTCTATGCCTCTCTTCGTTTTATCTTCCTTTCCTCAAGAAAGACTGATTTCAAACATGCCAAAAATTTTTCATGGCAGGATGAAAGGAAGAGGAAAGTTTGAGATTTTTATTTGCATCAGCATTTCAGATAACTTTTTTTTGTTTGTTTTCACCTTCTCAATTGGCTCTCTCAGATATATTAGCATCTTTCATTCCTGGACAGTGAAAGTAGTGTGAGAAAATCAAATATTAGATTATTTTGACCCTTAAGAGATTAATCAGACAAAATACTCATAAATGTGAAAGCCAGGATATTTAGGGTTTTGTTAAATTTAGTTGGATAGGCTTGGTTTATAGACCATTTACTTTCCCAGGTGAAATTAATGGTAATATCTGAAGCAGGTAAGGGATGAAATTTAGGACTTGGAAAAATTTTTTAATAGTTATGGAGGAGAAAAATCTCAGATAGCTAAGCACTAGTTCTAGCCTTTGAGCACAAAATAGCTATTGCTTATCAAATAATTCTCATAACTCTCACATATATAATAAGCATAGATCTTCACATACCTTTTAGCATTTACAGTGTCTGTGGGGGTTTTAAAAATCATAGCACAGTAATTTAGATGGGAAAATTTGATTTATTTTGATTTTGTATATTGTCCAGAGACCTTCCCTCAAGTAATAATCAGTTTCATATTTCTGATAAAAGCTTCATGCAGTATTTATGGTCTTTAAAGGGTTTTAGACTGAGAGTGTTTATAAAATACTTTGGAAAAATCCTTGCTTAGAAATGTTGGGATAACAGCTGTCCATTAAACCAATAACAGTATTAAAACAACAGCATAACATTAATATTGTTTTATGTCTTCTAGCCTAAGTAATAAAATTAACCACAACAATCCCAACCTCTCATTCTCTACATGGTTTTTTTTTGTTTTTGTTTTTGTTTTTGTTTTTTT